>DWFV01000638.1:0-13334 GCA_018246775.1 Parelbella machaon machaon
ACCAATGGTATTCCCCTAATTAAACGACTCCATTATCGAATAGAACATTTATCACTAAAAATAATACAGAACAATAGTGTTTGTATCCTTCACACCAAAATTTTAATATATTGAAAAACACATTAAAGCAATTCTACCCTTTTGTTTTAATGTGTTTCGAGGCATGAAAGTCAATAACAATTTCGTATTCTCGTCTCTGCATTTAAAACTATCAGGTCACCTTGTACATTTGACGTAAGACGTTATCATACATTCAGATCTTAATCAATAATATAAAAATAAACGAATTCATCTATATTTAGTTTGAAATTTTCAATTATAACATGTTCATTTTTATTAATAGATTTGTGATAGTTCTATTATCAAAGTGACGATACGTGATAAGGGCTAGTTAGTGTATTAGGATTTTGTATTTCAATTGTCGTGTAAGAGAAACTCATAAATGTATGAAGGGAGTGATGAATGTGGAAAAAGGCCCGTAAGAAAAAAAGGATAGAAATATTTAGCGTCTGGCGCTCTCTACCTACTATGTAAGAGTTATGGCGTGAAGGTATAATAATAACAGTAATATTGTAATATAAAAACGGTTTTGCGTGTTGCGCGGCATTGTCATTTTAAATGTATGAGCTAACTAAAACACGACTTAGACAAGTGTATGAAAGCACGTAATGGAGAGCACGGAAAAGCCTGATTGATAGAGGTTGTTTGTTTTGTTTACGTCACTCTTGTGTGCGATATCCGACAGATATGTGATGTTCGGTGAGTAGATTTTACCTTTATTTGAAACGCTGTGTACTTGATCCGGCCAGCGGGGTATCTCGCTGATGTCCCGACGCGAGCAATTTAACGTTAGATTATTGACGTCTTGAATGAAAACATCGCACGGTGCGTTTTTCGCATCGTCGAGTTCGTGACTCAGCGGCACAAGGGCACATAATAACACTAACACCTATAACAAAGAAACACCATAACTTATGTAATCGGCAGCCGACGGACAGTAATATCTGGTTTCGCGCGCCACCGGCCTCGCCGGGGCTACTCACATCGCGGCCGCCTCGTAGGAAACGCATCTTCCTTAAAGTTTCAAAGGACACTGCTTGGATGCCTTCAGATAAAGATGTGTTTTTATCTTATCAGTTCGGAGGCGAGTGATACCGCGATGTGACATGCAGCGAGCGAGCGTCTCATTGGTCGTTGTTTATTTGTGTTATCGCGCCATTGCTAATAAGGACTGGCACTTGTTTAACTATTGTTTTTTCTCTTTATAGGACGTCCTGAGCATAACGGCGGATAAATTGGAGGAAATAATCAAGCCGTTGAACGATAATGATTATGAACACGCAAGCAAACACAAGTACGCGGAAATCGGCTCGCCGGACTCCACGGAAGAAATGAAGAACTTGGAGAGTCGGCAGGCGGCTGTGACTCTCCTGCAGATTAAGAACCACGACCCGAGCAAGTACGCAGTGCAGGTGGATGACGGGCATCACATCATGTTTAACAGCGTGCCCAGCCTGCCGCCCTCGGACCGAGCGAGAGAGGTGATGCACTGCAACGCAGTCATCGATATTATAAGCAAGGCCGTGGCGGTCGCTCAGCGTGAAAACGAGGAGTCGCAGAACTATCAGTCAAATTACAATTCTGTCATAGATAGAACGCACGCTACTAACACCGGCGACGTAGGCTACCCCCACGACTACCCCGAGGATCAGTACAGCGCGTACAACGCCGCGCAGAGCGCCACCAGCCCTATCAGCAACGACGAACGGAACAACAAAGAAATGGACCTGTCGCTGTACGGCTCGATAAAGAACGAATGTGCGGAGCCCAGCGAGCAAACAGACAGAGAGTCGACGAGCACGTATTTACACAAGACCCTCACGAACAGTAGTAAATCGATTAGCTTCGTTGACGAGTACAAGCAGCACGTGTTCGGCCGGTCTGGCGTCAAGGCGAAGCAGTCGAAAGACAGCTTATCGGTGTACGAGGAGTGCAGTCAGAGCAGTAGCGGGTCGGACCCGGACAGATTACAAATGGACATATCCGAAATGTCACAGGTAAATGTCCCCAATGTCACGTGTAATTTTTCCCTGTGTCACAAGTAATTGCTCCCAATGTCACGGGTAATTTCTAGTGTCACAGGTAATGTCCTCCCAACAACGGCACCTGCAATGTACAGAACATGGAACAGGTACTTTATCATCACGCCGTTATCTGCCAAGTGTAAATATGCCAAGTGTACGATCGCACTCGAGCTACCGGAGCTATAAAAATCTCAGTCTTAATTCGTTCACGTCACGCCCGTGTATACTGTTGGTTTAAATATACTCATATTTGTGTGTATATTATGAAAAAAGTGAATTTAATGCAGTTTCAATCACACAAAATAATAGTTATATAAAAGTTAAAATGACTAAGAGAGATTAGCTCTCTGAGTTTCAACCAAGTTTTTTCAGTATTATGTTGCGTTCCTACTCGGTAGTAGATTAAGACAGGAAAAATGTATAAGTTACCCCCCCTGCCCTTTCCCTCCTTAGAAGGTCATGAAAATTGATTTTTTTTTCTATTTTTCATTTCTAGGATGATCCCGAAGAAACCCAGTCAGTACCGTCAGCCCAGTCATCGCCCAAGCCCGCGCAAGAGAGCGACACCGACAAGGAGTCACTATGGCAAGCTCTACACAGACAAAACGGTAAAAACAATAATAATAATTATGTCATAATAATAAGTACAAATACTATAGCGACCACATATTTTAAGATCACATAACACAAACACAAATTGTGTTTGTGTTATTGTTGTACCCTAAAGTCAGTTTCTTTATGCGGTACGCAGATAGTAATCAATTTTAGTAATACATAGTATAGCACTCGTATGTACTATGAGTTATATTAACGTAATTGGTGAAACCTGGGACTGTACTACCCCATTGCCTACCCGTTCAGGAAGACTTAGATGTGATATTATGTTTTATTCTTAATTTTTGGCAGGTCGTGGAGGCGAAGCGACCCAGCTGCTCCGGCGGCTGATCAACAGCAAGCACCTGGGCATGACGGTGTCGCCGCTGCGCGCGGCCGGCTCGCCCGCGCCCGCGCCCGCCGCGCCCTCCAACGGCGCCGTCTCGCCGGTACGTACCGAGGTACTGGCGCTCCCTTACAACTCATTCGTCTAACATCGATTATAAACTAATGGACCGGATAACTTGGAGCAATTCAGCGTGTAAAGAGATCCTCAGCAATGAGGGAACTATTATATTAAGACGAGAATTCGTCTAACTTTGTGAATACTAAAAAGTACAAAAATATTGTAAATACCATTTTTATTGTACTTTGCTTTGTCTATAATATATAGCGACCTAATATATAGTCCATAGTATTTAGAGAGGAGTGGCCAATACGTTGCAGGCTTTGAAATGTCATTACTTTCATTGCAATTTGCTTAGTAACTGCATTTTTTATTTAATTCATGTGAATATTATAAATTTAATTAGCATACTATTATATACAAATACATTGACACGAATATATTTACTACTAAGGTGTCTCGTCTCATAAGTCCGTTCAAAAAAAGGAAAGGTTTCATATCGGACTAACCGAACTTGTTCATCGTTGGATTAAAACAGTACAATACTTTGAATCTCAATGATTACTTTTTATTTGAAAAAAATTACCCAAAGTTGATACTGAAAACCGACACTATTTATAATACACCCTTATATATTACACCCTTATAAATATGCACTATGTATTATAACACGTCCTTATAAAACCGACTTCAGCTACGTGCTATAACATGTCTTTATAAAACGTCCCTATAACACGCACTACTGCAGTACTTACCGCGTACTATTTTACGTCCTTATAAAAAACATAATTTACATAAACAACTCACGATACATTCGCTAGCCTCACCTGTGACAATGTTGCCATGTACGCAACACGACTTATCAACAATAATGCAATCATCATAAAATTAAATCAGATACACATTATTTTTATTAAAATTGGTTGGAAATTGTTTTAAATGCACTGTAATATTCACAAATTATATATGTGCAACGTTAGCAAAGTCCTAATAGACACTGGCAGCCAAAGGTTAGCTAAGTAATTCGTTATATTGTGTCTGTATTCTTATGTTAATGCCGCACAAGGTAAATAATGTTTTTTCCTTGGATCACAACGCACTCTGCATCTTTATTATATGTATGTTTTAGTTTTGCCTCTCTTTTTGTTCCCCTTTGTATTAAAACGTGTTCAGTGTAGTAATATACTTCCTTCGCGTCAGCTCCAATAACATTTTTTATTTGGGTTATTGACCTATTTTCCTTCAGTACTCCTTCTCAGTATTTCGCTTTAAATTAATTTTCAATATATTCTCTCTTGATGTTTCGGTTCTAATTAAGACATTTCAATTAAATCAATTGATTGCATAAAAAGTGCAAGCAATGAATAAACCTCAATTATATTGAAGGTGAAGGTAAAGATCTTGAGGAAACTTGCATATCTTAGAGTTGTTTGTACTGATTTCTAAGCCATCTAAAGTATGTCAATTCACAATTGGACATCATGGTGGACTCCTGGCTTTAATCCTTTTCATTCTGTGATGACACCCAGTAGACCAGTAAAAGAGGTCATGATGATGTTGAAAATTTCAATGACAGTGTGATGATAATGTTAAATTTATTTATTCTGTTATAACAAAACGAGCACTGTCATATATTAGCATATTAACAACATGTGGGCAAGTGTCACTTCAGTAATAGGAAACCATATGGTTAATAAAATCAATAAATAAAAGCCGCCATCGTCATAAGCCTAAATAAATTATTAATATTAGGTAATTTCGTAAAATAAAATGAGGATGAAATGTATATATGATACGTCGTGTTGCAGAACGGCGAGTGGTCGAACTCGAGTCGCAGCGGGAGCGCGGGCGGCGCGGCGGGCGGCGCGGCGGGCGGCGCGGCGGGCGGGGCGGGCGGCGCGGGGGGCGCGGGCACGGCGCGGCGCAAGCAGAGCTGCCCGGCGCGCGCGCAGCCCGTGCACGACGCGCACGCCGCGCACTGGGCCAGCGCCGTTGATAATGTACGTTTATTTTCGATCTTTCCGACTAATGACCTGTGATATGTGACGATGTCGCTTTGAAAAGAGTTTTTGCATCGAATTAATTATTAGATATCAAATCATCAAATTGCTAACACTGCATTATTGATTTAATCTTATGATTTGTACTATTTATATTATATTTTATGGTACAACCTGCAATTTTGCTGGCTGATGGCGGTATGAAACAGCCTATCTAGACATTGTTGAATGACCTGGCCACCAACATACAGCAGTTTAGGCAGTACAAAACACTATACTCTGCAATCTCTAAACAGCATGCCCAGCGCTGATATTAGGGGCGAAACCACTCTGAGGAGCCAATGCCAAGTATACTCAGTGGACTCACGCAGACTGATAATGATGATGGTTAATATTAGCGACACGTCTTACCATAGTAATCAGTAATTTGCATTTAATGTTTAACTCTTTCGTTTGTCCGTAACATCAGGAGAGCATAGACAGCGGCAGCGGGGGCGGGTCGCGCGGCGGCGCGGGTGCGGCGGGTGCGGGGGCGGGCGGCGCGGGGGGCGCGCGCGTGGAGCTGTCGTGCAGCAACTGCGGCACGCACACGACGACGATCTGGCGGCGCGACGCGCGCGGCGAGATGGTGTGCAACGCGTGCGGCCTGTACTACAAGCTGCACGGCGTGCCGCGCCCCACGGCCATGCGCCGCGACACCATCCACACGCGCCGCCGCCGCCCGCGCCACGACGCCAAGCACGCACGGAACAGTACGTACACACATGTGTCCTTTTCTACCATTGGTATGTCTCTCCATGCTTCTTCGTGAGTCATCATTTCCTTTCATATGTATTCACTGGCTGGTCGAGGAGTTTGCAGTAACAGTTAAGCAAAAGGTCCTAGATTCGATTTCCCGCTCGGCCAAATTATTATTGGGTTTTTCTATCTTGATATTTGGAAAAGTAGCACAGTCTGGGTTTTGCGCTCTTTTTATGGCAATAGGCTCACCCTCTATTGCATAGAGCGTACCACATTATTGGTGAATTGCGAAAGAACCTACATCCCTCAGCCTACCTCTTCAGAGTAATACAGGGGTGATTTTACTTTAGCTATCAAAATATTACATAAAATATGTACACAGTTCACTAATGTATAACCATCCTGTCTTCCTCCATACTATAACTCCATATTATAGTTACTACTTAAACTTCGAGGTCATTTTCTAATAATACATACAATGTAATATGATAATAATAATAATTAGCAAGTTAACTAGATAGTGTACTTTGTTAAATTGTAACAGCGACGCTTACCGACCGACATTGATTTATGAGTATGAAACGTATGATTCATAACGCACTGATTCATGCTAATAATTGCTTTGCGAGTGTATTGTGTGCATTAATTACAATTAAAACACGTAATCTGTTAATAAGTTTTCCACTTGTTTTCGTTTACAGTCCAATGGAAATAACAATTTCATTGTAAATTTCCGTGATTTGTTAGAAAGTTATATGCACTTGATTGCAACTTGACACCTGTTTGCGATATTCATATACATATGTAGTTCTTCCTAAGATTGCGTACTTATTTTAAGCAATAGAGTTATACCGTTGCTAAAAAATTAAAAATTTATGAGGTATCTAAAATTCAATTATATGATAATACGTGTTTTTTTGCGTACTGTACGAACACGCCGCTGTGACGGTATCAAATGGGTGCAAAATATTGCGCATTGGTTACACTTATGTTTTATTTCGAAATATGAAATCTACATCTTGCTGTTCATTAAGTCACTTATATAGGACTTTACATTATATGTGTGTGATTGTTAGAATTATTTATTACATACATATCTACACGCCATGCCTTACGAGGTAGGGTAAGAACACAGAGAATTAAATATTTATTGTTTTCTTATATTAACATATGTAACTATTTTATAAACAACAATATATTTTTTATTTGGTTCTTCTTTAGCTTTCAATATTGTGCTTCGTATCTTATTGGTAGTAGTATAAGATGACCATGAAATAAATAGATAACTTTTAGTTTGGATAGACACTTGCCTACGTAATGGCGAGGTACTAATTACGTAAAAAGATAATCGTATTTCTAGATTTATTATAGTATAAAATATACATCTGGCTTGAGGGAATGCACATTAATTGTACGTGTCAAGTGTATTATTTGTGTAATAACATGCAGAGTGGTGTTGATTGCGCAGAGTCCCGACGGGTGGCGAGCGGCGGGGGCGGGGGCGGCGGCAGCGGCGGCGGCGGCGGCGGCGCGGTTGGCGGCGAGGCGGCAGAGGCGGAGGCGGCGGGCGGCGGCGAGGGCGCGGAGGAGGCGGTGCTGGCGGCGCTGCGGCGCACGCTGCAGCCGCACCTGCTGGCCGCGCTGCACGCGCACCCCCACCCGCCGCGCTCGCACCACCACGCGCACCGCGCGCAGGTATACACACAGGCACACACCCGCAGCGTACATAGCCGCACACACGTGCACGTACATGTGCGCGCGAATACAAATATACACGCGCACGTATGTACGTATGCATGCGTATACACACGCATTGTTAACTCAACATAATTTGCAGCAACCAGGTCATTTTAAATATATATTTAGCAAAGTTGACCGCGATTACTGATTCACAAAGAAATATTTACACATATCACATTAACATTCTTTTTATTTGATTTTGAATGAAAAACTTTCAACACTACATTACCATTATTGAAATTGTAATCGAAGCCAGTATGAAATGTTTGAATTTAGGTTTCTTTTTATCGTCACAATTTTTTTTTTGTTTTCTTGTCATCAAAAGCATATTAAACTACATATTAATTACTGATAATATGAAACTAGTAGAAAAAAATATATATTGAGGATGTACATACATCGCAGGTGGGTCGCAGCGTGCCCGAGTACGACGAAGGACCCCTGAACCTGGTGGCGAGCCACGTGGCGGCCGAAGAAACGCACTGACCGCCGCCAGTGCCACATGCCGACCTCATTGCCGACATGCATATGTCACCACCACAGGTACCACACTTCGACTGACGCAGTCTCTCACATGTCACATCGTTTTTACTTTTCATCAGCACTCGGTGCTCTCTGTTTACCCTCTAAGGGATCTGACATCATTATGTAATATTAATATTATTCGAACTCGCAATTACTGATACAGACTAGCTCCTCGGTCCTCCCAATTAGGGCTGGATCTTAATTGGGAATGATAGATTGTAACATCAGATGTGTTGGTTTTGGTGGTTAATACTCCTGGGACAAGTATGAAGGCTTTATCTGCTATCTGCTCATGCTGCCTCATATTGCCACATACTGCCTCTCTATCAATTGGCAATGCAAAGCAAGAAAATGTGGATTAAGGCATGTACACATGTGAGCGATTGCGCGCAGCACCGTAGTGTGTACCATCGGCTTATGTTATCAGAGACACTGCGAGAATTTTGAAAAATTCGAAACCAGTGTGAGCATTCTATTTAAAGAAAACTTTATATTTACATAGCTCTTTTAAGTAATACTCCTGTGAAATTATTTCCATTCTGTGATCAAAAAACAGATTAAAAACAAGTTGTACCATTGTATTGGCATTAGCTGCGTTAAATTCTTGCAGTGGATCTGTTTTTTTTGTATATGTATTCCGAATCTCAATCTGCAATATTGTACGTGCAAATTGTTTATTCTTTTTTTTCCCAAGTGGCGTTCCACTTGACAACTGTAACATCGTTAGTGATAATAAGGCCAGTGTCTATGGACAGTATAGAGAGGATTATCTCCCGAACTGTATACAAAGAAGTCTGAATAAAATCAGCATTCGTAAATCCAATGAAAGCAATAATAATAATAATAAAAAAACTAATTATTTTTTATAGATGTAATGTACTCAAATTTTGAGATAATAATGTAAAGGAAACTATGTAACAGTCTGTATTAAGATTCGTGTCTACGTTGGAGGCGGTGAATGTAATTTTTATAAAACATACGTGTACGAAAGCAATATTTTTACGTAGGTATCGGTGTTACTTTTCAAGGGTATTATTACTTTGTAAGCGGGGCATTAATTGTTTTACTCAAAAGTTCGCGATCATACGGCAATTTGAATTAATAATTTTTAATGCCTCTCAACTTTACAGCAACATGGCAACACTATCAGTGAGCGCGAGAATGCCTGTTTTTTTTTACATTGTTCCAACATTGTGATACTTGAGAGATATGATTTTTACAACCTGTGCGAAAATAGTTTCTGAGATATATATGCGATGCATATGATATTATTAATTTAGAATTATACTTTTTTTTATTATTGTCTTGGAACGGGGTCGGGACGTCGGGTCGCGAACTCGGCGTGGGAGTGGGAGCTCGTGGCCGGTATGTAGCAACACCGGCGCGTCTTCGCCGCCTTGCCTTATAATGCTCTCTGGATTTTGAAGAAATTATATTTACGGTTACCCCTATACACGGAAGCAAGTATTTGTTTAGGTATAGGTCAGTTTTAAGATATTGTAAATTTTTATTATTTTCTTAGCGGTAGTTTTAAAAAGTTAAATTCGTAAATTTATAGTAATTTAATTTATTTCCCATTTCGGTCAGTATTTAAAATGTAAGTATTTTTTTTTCTCGTTTTCTTCAAGTATTTTAGTGATATAATAATAACGGATCTGTTATAAATGAATAATGACAAGTAAAAAGTATCTTATGAATAAATTTGTATGGATCTTAATTTAGCGGTGTAAGTTAAAAGTATTTAAAAAAAAACTCAACTTCTCAACTTCACGTTCGTCATTGTTGAAAAGGATTGCACTCTTCCGTACGTCTAAATATACATATATATAAAATCATTGATACATATTATATACAAATGTCATATATTTTCGGTATTATTTAGGTTTATATATATGTAGAGTTAGTAGAATTCGTACTTTAGTAAGACATGTTCTACTCCACTGGTGTGTACGCATTTTGGATGAGCAATATCCAAACGCAACTCTGAACCAAATCGTCGTGGCATTATTTTCAGTGATTTTTATGTTTTTTTTTTCAGACAGCACCTCATTGTGGTCAGTTGTTTTTTTTTGTACATACTCGTATTAAAGCGAAAGGCATTTACATTGTTCTAATTTTTTTTTAACTGGGCTGTTTTGTTTATTGCCAATCATAATATATATAAATTAACTCTATAATTCCCGTCCTTTAATTAACGTCTCTACTTAATTTAGTGATAATTTATTTATTATTGAATCCCCACGGGCCAGTAAAATAGAATTCAGTCTTTGAGACATTGTGATAGTAATAACTTAGCTAGACCACGCTTACCTATCGTACCGTTGCGTTTCGGTCGCGTCTACCCATTTAGCACCTGACGCCAATTATAACACCATCATTATTATCTTGTATTTGACCGTTGTGCATATGCAAAAATCATAAGTTCATATTTTCAAAAGCTTTAAGTTTGAGATTATTTTCTACTTTTTATTGAAATTTAGACTTTCAATCCATTAATATAATCGTTTAGCATCGCTTCTGTATTGGGGTGTGATAGCAAAAATGATGACATTTCGACTTGACAATAAATTCCTCATGACCATTAATTTAACGCTTGAAATGTTCTCTCAATTCGTGCTCTCTAACGTAAGTAGTGTTTAGCTCTCTAAATGATATTAGAACTTACACGTGTCAATTTTTAATGTACTCGTATTATTACTTTTTTGTTTTGTTATCTAAGCAAAGGTCAATTTCCGTCTGGACAAAGGCGTTAATGTCAATTGATTACGTAACAGTAATTGATCTATCAACGAGCGATGAGCGGAATAGTTTCCCGCTGGCTCGTCACCGGCGCGGCCATAGAGCGCGCGTTTTAATATTATATGTGTTAATATAGTCTTCACTTCCACTAACATTGCTGCTCGCAGTAGTGATACAGTATTATTTTTATTCATTATCTCTTGTACATTTTTTGTCGTCTTAGGTGTGTTATTTTTATGTTTCCTTAGTTTTTTATCTAGTTGACGTGCAGGTACCAATCGTGCGTTATTCATCGGCAGAATCTCTTGCACGTTGTTTATTATCGGGTCTTGTTGTAACATCATCATCGTACCATCCACGACTATCCGCGGCCTCAGCAGACAGCGGATAGTCCAAACTCCGTGTATCCAAAAAGCAGCTACGCTAATCGTTCTTCCAGTTTGGTTATTTATTATGATTATTACTATAATTATTTTTTAGATTAATTTATGATATATCGCTATTAAGAGTTGATGAACAATGTGTATCGATATTTAGCTACTAACAATACGGTTGTGTTGTGTGTGCTCACGCTCTAACAAGCATGTGTTTGTGATTTTTTTTTTTTAATTTCGTACGCTACGTCTGCAGGTAGTCGAGCTGCCAGCGTGTACCGGTTCAGTTGTTTTTGTTTTTCTATAATTTATGCTGAAATATTGGCCTCATGATTGTGAATCTCATTGTAACTGTGTCGACGTTGTCACTCGCGGAGACTAAGACTGACGGGCAACTCACTGGATAATGTCTTCAGGAATTTTCTTTTTTTTTGTTTGTTGTTTTTCTTTTCATTATCTCCCCCGTACACAACTTTACAAAACAACTTTGTCTCAAGTATTTAATCGAAATGTGATATGTGTTTGAGAATGTAGGTGTGTGTTTTTTCCGAAAAGCAATAATATTGTGATAAGTAGAAATGAGCATTGTATGCACGTGTAAGCAGAATAATCCTTAAAATATTATATTGTGAATATTGTCAATTAAGGTTATTATACACTGTACTGTGCTTTACCGAGCTCACAATTTACTAGAAACAACACGAACTGTAATTTCTATTAGAATCTCAACACGGAAATTGTGAATACTGTATTATCTTGTCTGGGTTCACGTCTTGTCTAGAAATTGTGAGTTCGATATTTTCTGTTGCGTCCTCGAAACGGTCCATTGAGTCTCATCATGGTCAATATACGGCGTATCATCAATGTAAAAATATCAGTTATTATATAGTTCAAAAATTATATATGAATGGATAATAATAGATCCTTCAAGATTAGGGGTTCAGTATTGCGTCAGTTATCCAATAAGGCATTAGTTACATACTTATTAGGTACGAGTTGGAATCAATTCGTTGCTTCGATTCGAATTTAATAATGATCATACTCATTTAAAATATTTTTACTTGCCAATGAACTAAAAACAAAATTTATCGGTTTTGATGAGCTTTTTTATTAACGGAGCTGTCGTGGACTATTTCGAGGACGCCTAACAACTAAATTCTCATGTCAATGTTTATAAAAAGTAAAATAAGAAATCCTACAAATTGATCTGAAGTAGAGACTAGTGCTGTATACAAAATATATTGTAATTCGTTCGAAAGTTTTCAATTATCAGATATATCCACATAGTTATATATCTACTTTCCAATAAGCATAATGGACCATTGAATTTGTTGATTGTTGTCGTCAAATGTATGTGTGTATGTACACGACGTGTCTATGATAAGTTTCAGCATAAATTATCCGAGGTGAGGTAGTTGGTGAGGCAGTGTCGCCGCAATACTCATTGTGAAACATTATTATCGTTGTATAGATGATAAATAATGTGACTTACGCAGGGATGGATACTTAAATTATTAAAATTTTAACTGATATATTGGCTATGTAGCGAGTAGAATATTTTTTTACAAATAAATTATAGCAGCTAATTTTTAGTTTTTTTATTTATGTTCCCCTTGTCCTTTTCGATTTTCACATTGTACTATAATTTGTATTATAAATACGTAGCGCTTGTTTCTGATTCGTATAGTGCAGAAGATACGTTTCAATATTGACTTGGCAATTCTTTTTTTTTAACTACTTTTTCATTTGTTATAAGAGATTACGAATTTTATAAATGAAAACGACTATCACTTCTATATAAGAAATAATAGACATTTTTATCGAGAACAATAGCGGCACATTTGAACTGGGCATAACTTAAAAACATAAGGATGGACTCCATACCAAACAACAATTTGTCCTAATCAACCCAAAAAGGTGAGTAAAAATTTTAATTCGACAGCTAAATCCTGTCAATGTTTACACACTGTAAATTCAGTAATGATGATCGACTCATATTATTCTTTAAGGAAGGAAGGTGAAGAAAACAACAAATGTATTACTCCTAAATAATATTGAATGCGGTTATGTAACAGTAAGGATAGGCCGCTTGAGGGGGAGCCGCGCGCGGCGCTGCGGCGGGCCGCGCGGG
>DWFV01000639.1:0-13330 GCA_018246775.1 Parelbella machaon machaon
AATCACTTTGGACATATTATTTCATTTAAAATTGCAAAGTGACAGACATCAGACTTGTGCAAAAACCGAATAAATGTTAGGTCTCAAGAGTGTTTGTTATAAGCATGAAAAAAAAACAAATACGCTTACGAACACACGTAGTCATTACGAACGTCGGCAATAATGCACCGGACGAGATAAACAACCAGACGAATTCACGATAAAAACCAATAAGCCGATAAACCGTCCGGGTTGGAGCATAAAACGTCTATTTGCTGCCGAATGAGAGCGTAAACCGAATCATCTTTCACGCGTCGACGCGATCGCGGAACGGAACGGAACGGAATACGTTTTATTGACTACGATGTCTGTGCAAGCGTTCGATGTATTTTGATAATGAATAATAATAAAATACGTTACTTCCATTTTTAAACCATCTAGTGTTTGAAAAATAAAGATTAAAATATGACAAAGCATTATATTTGTCGCGTTAAATATTTACAATTATTTGGCTTAAGCGATAGTTTGTTCCGAATCAAAATATGGAAACCGGAAAAATGACATGGTTTTATACGTTTAAATGGTGTTGTACGTAAGCGATCGTCAGGTTAAGATGCTTTTACACCAAATATATGCACACACACACACACACACAAAACATAATTACAGTGCTCAGAGCATTAAACTCCAGACAAATCGAAGCAATCGAAACAACACAGCGGTGTTAGCGCTAAATATGATATCGCCAACATAAATATGATATCCTGCAATCAAAGCACCGTATGGCTTCGGCATAGTTTCAGCGCTCGTGTGTGGTCCCGCGGTAAACAAAGCTCTTAATGACCGTTTTATTCTCACGTAAACAATTTATTAGTCTGCAATCGGCATCGTACCTACTCGCAATTACATCGATTCGCGTTTCCACACGTTACGAACATTCGATGAATTGATCGGACAATTTATGTGCCTCCTGTGGATATTTGGTGCTGTTATTAAGAGAGAATTTATTAAAAGTCAGGGCACTTGTTTCCTCATTTAACGTTTGCTAAGGCATAGAATTACTGTATACGTAAGTATGGTATTTATGTATAAGGTGGCAAAATTGCACATATTTTTTGTGTCTACAGTGTATAATATGTCAATTGATTTTGTATAACGTTGGCGATGAAGACTACGTTTGTACCTTTTGTCCAATTTTTTTTTTTTCAAAAATGAGCTGTTTACTTTTTCAGCCTTTAACTTCAGTTATAGTGCAGTATACCAAGCTTTCTGTAGTAGAACAGTATACCTTTACTAAAAAATCATAATAAACAGAAAAAAGTTGGTATTATGAGAAATATTTAATTAGGAATTGGACTAAAAAGTTGATATTCAATAGTTTTGGAGCTATATTTGGCAAAATTGTGCACGTGTTAATTCAAATTTTGCCATAAAGCCAGCCGTAGGGGTAGAATTATAGATCAATAAGCAATTTCACCAAGACACCGGATGCGGTCTACCGGGCACAAGTTCAATTATTATTGAATATCCGACGTCCGGGGTGAAAGCAGACGGCAGCAAAAAGGTCTTTGATGCCTAAGTACAGTATATGTATTGGCCTATCCCGAATATTACATGGAAACTTTAACGAGGACGGACAAGGATTCATATTTTATTTACAATTTGTAATTCGATTAATGTTCGCGATGATTACGTCAAATACAACAGAAGTGTTCTTTAAAAATTTTGTAAAACGCGATTAAGTGTTTAAATTTTATGACAGTTTACAAACGGTTTCAATATTAATGAATAAAAATTGTAATTTTGTAACTTACAATTCGAATTTCTTCTTAAAAACAATTAAAGCGGAGGAAACGTTATTAAAAGGTAAATAAAATGTAATTATTAGCGACTTCGACCGAACTCACTGAACGAACTGTTCGGAAAGTCACGATACAAATTCTTGTTCTGTTTGTTTGTATAATTAATGCGAAAAACTTCTCCTATAATTATAATGCTTGGTGTTGTTGTTCCATCAAAACGGTATTACGAAGGGTTACTTCCCCGGACAGTTTTGTTCGAGTTGTATTCTCGACTCGCTTATTTGTCTATTATTAAACCGACTTCGAGAACTTTGGATAAATGTCTTGGATAAAAGTAATTAGTTTGGATTATTGCATTGCTAACCTGTTTTAAAGTACAATTGTTTTATTATTATCTTGCGGTTTTTTTAAGTGTTTAGTTTTTATGGATGAAAAATTGTACTTCATTGTCATAGATAATGTAATAAATTTAAATATTGTAATGCGGTTCTCAAAACGATAAAGGAGGTTTAGTTTTTTTATGAGGACATTCCAAGGTCTAGTTAAACAGGAGACATTATAATGATATAAGTAAGGTCCTTTATCCAACTAACTAATTACTTTAATTGTGTTTTTTTCTAATTTTGATAGGATTGGGTGTAATTTTGAAAATTTCGATTATCTTTGTAACAGGATTTCGTCACAGCTAGGCGACATGGGAGTCGCCCGGGTGGGCACATTACCTACGCCCGGTGGCCAGCTGACTCATTCGGTGTCGCCAGTTTTGAGCACAGTCTAACTCCCAGTGGCCCGGCTAACACGCAACGCCGGCTCACTAGCTCCTACGCTCCACTGGCCAATTTGGAAAATGTACTTCAAATTTTACTCAATTTGAATATCCACATTCGGTCAACTTTATTTGCGGCGTATTTTCCTGCACGAACCGTATATCATAATGCATTTATATATGACATAAACTAACGTAATACTTTTAAAATAATAATCGGGCCCTGGAGGAGTGTGTCAGTAATTAATTGGCACTAAAGACGAAGTGGGTGATGTAAGTTAAAGTATTTCAGTGTTACAAAAGGCAGATGTGAAGAAATAGGAAATGTGCAATTCTGAACAAATCATCGTTATAGAGAGTGTGGCAAGTATGGTATCAGATTACCCACACGATATGAACAACACATGGCGCGTGCAGTGGATTGAAGCGAAATCGACAGTTCGATCGTGGTGGAGGCGACACGACCATGTCGCGACATTTCCAGAACGTTCGACCTGCATAGGGTTAAAAAACAGTCACAATAATTTTTTTAACCCTTTTTTAATCATTCTATGTTGGACACGCGTCTCCTTTCAGAATTAGATAAATAATTTATAATGTATATAACATTAAACTGTACATAATATACCTATTATTATATTGTATTGTGATGCATTTAAATAAATCTATGGTCGATTTCGGTTCGATAACAGTATTATTATTTCTTGTAATTAAAACTTCACTGCCGATTTTATTAAAGTGAAATAAAAACGATATCCATTTTGAAGTTCTTCGTTCTACATTTCAACTTCTTAATATACGGAAATATAATATTCACGTAACATTGAAACGTGTTCTAACAATTTCACACACAATCATAAATTCTAATTTAGCGCGTTGGTGGATCCTGTTACCGCCTTCCTTGCTTCAGTTTCACGGACTCATTGTATGTTACTCCCAAGACAACGGCCCCGCAACACGTATACAAAATTAATTAGACAAAACCTCCCGCTCTTGTAATATTTTATTATTATTTCCGCTACTGAGATTTTATTACGCATTCATATTTATTAGTTTTCCCCCGCGTTGGTACTGAATAATGTGTTGATTACCATTATTACTGTATTGATGTGTTCGCTTTGACTACAAGTTCTTAATTACAGAAGTTGTAATTACAAGGTTGCTTACATTGTGAAACCTTCGCCGGCTTTCCATTTCGTTATCTCGTTGGAAATGTTGATGGTTTGTTAGATTGAAAGCCATGTACGTAAATGCTATTTTCAATATTAAAACCGCCTCCTATCCTATCCTACGTCTAGTTTGTTCTGTTGGCTGTTATTATTATGACTTTGATTTTCTCTACTTGTTTTCGTTCCTACGTATATTTTGATGTGCGTTAGTGAAACCTTCGCTATTTTGTTGTTTTATCATGTTTGCGAAGAATCGGTGATTTAATATACATTAGTCGGTATCCACCTACCTACTTTGCCGGATATTACTATAACATTGAAAGTACACCATTTTAGAGTGTTTTTTTATTGAAGTTGATTTAAAATTGCTGACAGGTGTTGTTAAAGTTTTTAACCCATATTTAAGAGAGAACGAGGTACAGTTTACAAGCCGTCATTTATATAAATTCTTATATTTTTAAGCAATACACGTTACAGGTATAAGACAAATATTTCAATCACCCTGTCTACTGGTGAAATCGTATTAATATTCATCTCTTATTCTTGTGATCCGATTGGAGTATATTGTTGGATATGGGCAAGGAAAATGTTTACCTCTAATGACTTTTCTTGACTTAATCCTTGGTTGCCGCCATACTTCTATACTTTACCATCTATACTTTACTCAATAATTGACCTATTAGTAACTAAAAACCATATTAAAATGTTATTACTGACATCATATGACATACCCTTACTATGCTGACAGACGCTGATGGGTTGTTTCGTTTTTTACTACATATATACTGATTAATCGAAATCTAAGACCGTGCGCCTCTTATGCACACATAACGTTCTTTATATCAATGATTGATTTCAGCAAATGACGTTTTATAAGAAATTTAATTGAATATTTATTTATTGACTGCAATGCCAGCTGAACATACAGTTGCCTATCTCACATCCGATCCCAAGCTACTTCGCCTTTTTGCAAATATATGTACATCCGTAGAAAGCTATATTTAAAATTCAATAAAATCCACTGGCCCCACTGACATCATTGATATAAAAACTAACGCAATAAGACTTCACGTGGGATTAGGAAAGATTATTTCTAACTGTTATTTCAGTGCACACTTCATGGTTTTAACGCATAAAGAACTTGGAGGGAATTAAACGCCGATGCCATTCCGGTTTAGGTAACTTAGGTACATGGAGATCTGTTCTCTTATATGGTAGTCCATTTGTGTTCCACGCCGAGCGTTTAACAACGGATTCTACTTAGCGGTGAGATGTGTAATGAGGTACGTTTCTGATCAGAGTCCTTCTGTAGAGCCTTTAGTGTTCCCAACACGTCTCCACTGTTACTACTTTCTAGGTGCTATTTACCGGAATTGAATTTCTTGAACACCTATTCAATGTTAATAGGGATGATACAGTTCTCACTTCGTATGCAGGTTTTAACTAATTAAAGAAATCCGATTTATGTTACGTGGGATTTGATTGTTTTTTTGATTTGGTATCGATAAATTAACAATTGAAAAAATATATGTTTTGGTACAGTTTATGACAGAAACAGTATGAAACAACTTCACTACATATTATATCTTAAAACAATTGCGGACAATGATTTCGACATTTAAGTTTTATGATATTATGCCTATTTTCACCCCTGGACAGGATCAGCTAAATACTCGATACCATGGAACGTTTAGGAGAGTCCTATGTCCAGCACTGGTATAATAGCGATTGATGTAATGTCGATAATGTTGTGTACTGTGGCTTGTCTTATTATACCTTTAGTAAGGTCTACTTAGGAAATTACGTATTAGTCACATGTTTTAATTCTTATGGAGTTTTGTGTAAAAATAGACTTTATTAAAACAAAAGACTTTGTTGCATAAAGATCTATAGATCATGGACCTATATGTTCCTATACGTTTCTTCAAAAGGATTTAAAACAATAATAAGATTTTTTAATTATAAGACAGCCTGGTCTTATAATTGAAAAATCTTATTATTGAAACGAGATAGACTTATTCATACATGTATCTGTCGATATGTACGAGCGCAATGAGTCCGTACATTGGCGAGGGCGAGTTCTAACCAGTCGGCTAAATCTAATCATTTCCATTACTCATGCGCGGCCGAAGCTCATACTGCGCTTCGTTTCACGGGAACATCGACCATTTATCGGATTTGTGCGTTTGTTCCCTTCTTGTTGCTAAAATTTACGAATATCTGCTTATCGAACTGACTTTTTAAATGATAAATACACAACACATCAGGCTTGTAAGAGCAGAGATAACTAGTAGACATTGCTTTCTGCCTAATCCGCAAGGGGCTTGGAGTGGCATAACAGCAACAATAATAAAAACACACATATTAGCTTTTTTTTCCGAATAAATGTCTGATAATGACATAAATAGTTAAATGGGAAAACAGGTATTTGATTCATCTGAAACAATAAATTCATAGTGTTCATATCAATTTAGAGCTGCGGTACCGCAAGTTACATGCCTTCGCTGACGTGTCCTGCATTCAGAGTTATCGGCGAATCAGTAAATGCGTCACGTAGTGGGTATGGCACAGGGATAACTGAGATAAGAACTAGCTATGTGATATAAATATATTATATAATTTGTTATATCATCAGACCTCTGGTTATAAAACTAACAAAGCTGTGAGAAATAAAAGCCTCTCGTCTGATTGCAGTCTTATTAAAAAACACATGCTTTCGAAAAACACATGTTACAACAAGCAATTTCGAGATCGTAAAAAATGATAACTCAACTTGAGCTAGATAAAATCCTCCAAAAGTATCATGCATTCACCAAACGAGCGAGGAAGAAAACGATGTATGAATTGAAAATTTCCATCAAAACCTCGTAAACAGCATGAATTTGAAACTTCCATCAGAACATCGCTTTAAGCTGTCGTGCGAAATGAATATAAAGCTGGGAACAAAACAACCTCCTTAGCCGCAGCGGAACAGCAAAAAACGATACCACTGATGCAACGTTCAAGTGCAAATATTTACCCAACGTCGCCCACGAAAATTTCGTAGCGCCGATAACTTCCCTTACAGATACCGCAATGCAAAAAGAAGCGAGCCCCGTCTAAGTTGAACGTAATGAGAATCGACGGTTGGGCTATTGATTTATTACCGTTATGACGTCATTTAGGCTTTCGATGCCCAATTTTTTTGTACTAGCACATGCAATTTTTTTTCTTTAATGTGATGATGATTGGTATAATTGCTTGGTGATAAAATCAATGCATGACGCTTAAATTTCAATTTCATTTTTCCTAACTTATACTGCTATGTTTATTTCAGCAGGACTATTGAAATAAAATTTAAATTGCATTCAACTAAGATTGTGTTTCTAAATTAACTCAGACCCATTCATCTCAAGTGTAAAACTGTTCTTTGATGTCAGGTTTGATGAACTGTTCCAAGGGTCGATGAATTGGGAATCCTGTAAAAGTCAGCTAGCTCAAGTGTGCACCTGATTGAATTCCGCGCACGGCTCGCATCTCGCCGATATCCCGCGACCGTCGCGTTGCGGTCAGGATTGAGCGAGTATCGCACATTTTTTACTGTCTTCCCACTCACATCTCTGCGTGAAGGAGTTCAGGCATTTTCGCCAATCATTTACGAATTCCTCGCAAGGAATTTTCATTCTCACCTACATACTAATGGACAGCTATATTTGTACCTATCTTTCTTTTATTTTGAGTTAAATCGTTCGGTGATTCAACGACGAGTTTTCAATGCATTAAACTTATTGATTCCTTTAACATATTATCTGCTTTCAAAAAGGTAACTAAGTTAAGCGGATTAGGAAATGAAGAAATGATTTGTACAATTTTCTGCCAATTTAACTGGGATTCTTTTGTGGTAATTTATTATCTTACATATTGATGTTTCATGCAAGGCGCTTTTCAGTTTCAAATGTCCGTTTATAAGGGCTATTCAAATTGTGAAAAGCCATTAGATTGAAGGGATGCACCATAATAGCAAGTTTCCGTCCGAAGCCGACAAACAATGGAGGCGATTATACGCGCATATGTGCGGCGAAACTGCAATCTATGATTAATAAAGCCCTTACGAAATAACAGCAAGAATTTACAACGTACAGGAATGACGAACGGATCGAATGGAACTATGTTATCTCTGGAATAAAATATGCGATCTATTTAACCCGGTGAGCTGTAAATAATTATGCATTTTTAAATAACTCTAATTTATTGCTTCCTTTGTTTAATGATAATTGATACTAATCTTATTTAGCATTCTAAGTCGATACATAATTTTTATGCATGCCGATAATTGCCGGAGCTAGGCGCTGGCGTTGTAACTACATCACCCTATTAATTATGACCCTCAACACTGTGTCTGAAGGAAGCGTTTTTTGCACTTACAAGTAAAATGATACACAACATGTGATATTTGTTCACCTTTTATTTTACATACGTTGGCAAAGATGTTAACAGACTAAGGCTTAACCGTTTACTTTGTACCGTACAGAAGGTATACAATCTTAAGAATTGTGTCACTAGATTAAAAATCAAATACTAAGTAACATGTCGCATGTTTTATATATTGCCATAGTTTTTGTAAAACTATATATGTATTTTTATTATACCCTTTGTTGATTAGGTACTAGAGAAAAACAATAACCAATAGATACGCTTTCTGTAAAATACCTTTAGGTTATCAATAAGGACTAAGTAACCAAGCAACTAACTGATGCATTGCTGCAAACGTTACTAGACTCCATTAGGGTGGAGTCATCAGGTAGCTAGACAATAGGAGGCACGGAGAATGACGTGTGTTGATATGATTGTGCGAGTAAAATAGTTCCCATTTGAATTTGATCACTCGCCTGTCCGAATCGCGATAGCGCGCAATAGACGGGGGACGGCCATATTATGTTTCATGATCAATGCCTCCAAATGCAACATTTGGACAGATAACAGGCGATCATTTATGCGTTTTAATCATAGCTGCTCGATACCATTAAAATTTGTGACGTGAAAATGTAACTGGAAATAAAAATCAAAGCCTGTTTCTTTATTGTATAAGCAAAAATTTTATTTTGTTTATGTAACATCGTATTCCGGACGCTTTTCTTATAATAACAATTACAATATAAAAAAATTATGTGATTATGCTATATGAAATATTTAAAACGTTTCAATTTGAATATATTATATGCAATAGTTTGTGGTACCTATTACCAGAAATATCAAATGTGTAATAATTCAATTTGGCGAGTCGGAGACTGGATAGATATCAATAACCCTCTGTTCCGTACATAAGGTTGGCATAATTGGCGTAACATTTCCACTGCGAACCCTTTCAAGACGCCGTAATGTTACTGCCTACATGTTATTTAATTACGAAATCTCGAGCACAATGCCAGCTATACAGAATCCTCTCATCTCCCGAATGCAGACATCGAATACGGTTACGAATATTTCGGCTCAGATGAGAGATATTTCATTATGAATGTTCCCGTAATTAAAAAGCTAGTACGGACATTACTGTTGATTTAATTATGGTTATTAAACTCGTATTTTTAATATCAATTAATATAACTTCGGTATGTTTCGAGGAATATATTATTTATAAGCAGGAGTTAAAACATTTTATAAATCATATATCTGTAAATATCACTATACATATCAGTACTATGCAATGCCTTTAACGAAACTTATATGTGCGAATACTACAGGGGCAAAGTACGGATTCGTCTGCCTCAACCCCTCGATCTAACTCCCATAAGATTCCACGGCAACGAGGAAGCTTAAGGGTTATCTTTGTACAAGTTATGCAAACGTGTCCAAGTCTGGCTCAATTATAAGGGAATAAGTCAAAATGATCGAGCGACGGATTCCAGGACCAAAGGGAACATATAGGTACTACGTATCAATAATTATTTGTAACTAGCCTTAAAACTATTTTCGGTACAGTATTAACTATTTTCTTGTCGTGACATTGATATTATATTATAAACTGTTAATTAGAACTCGTGGTAAGAAATGTACGATTATTTCAAATACTTCATTGATTGATTTATTTCTTATTTCTTCATTTATTTCTTGTTTTAATATTCAAGTATGATATGAAATAAGCGGGCATATTGTAATTAAAAGTATAATGCGGGATATAATGAATTGGCGTTACTGTATTACAGTTTATGTGTCACCCTTTAAAGGTGAATTAATTCCATTTACAATACATTTCCATTTGGACATTAATAGTGTAGCTGTTAGAAAATATTGAAAATAATAGTTAAATATAATCTTTATAAATATATCTATTATGTAAATTATTGCCTGACTTAGGTATATAGTCGGATAGTGTTCAGCTTTATTTTCACCATAGTCTTGAAATTCATGTGTCAATAATATATTTAAAGAATAAATGTTCATAGTGGAATTGTATGAATAATTTATATCCCGCAGGACCTAATTCTCTTCAAATTTATTTCAAACAAAAATTGTTTTTTACCAAAGGAATCAATTCTATATGAATCAACAAAAAAACTGGCTTTCCTCTTCGAAGCTTTTAAAATTGAGTGGGTAAGTAAATAGTGGCCCATTTAAATGGAAGCGAAGTTCAGCACTATGAAGCTAGATTCCGTCGCGATACTGGACTATTCAACACAATATCTATTATGAATGCCCGTATGGTCCGTGGACGTTGATTAGGCTCGATTCCAATTTTCATGCCGGACTGCGATCGGCGCCCTGATTGATTGTTATTGGTCCGCGCCACGACCCACCATAAGGGATAAAATTTGAATGCTCCGAAAACTCCTACTTTGTTGTTCGGTTTTACTTGGATTTTTTTTGTTTACGAAATCATTACGTTAATTGGCCATTTATCCTTTCGGAAATCGAATTATGCCGCAAAGATCGACGCTCGATACCGTGGGCCTAATAGTATTTTGTATTTTTGATTGCTTTCAGCGGACGTATTGCCGTGAACGCTGAGTGCGGTGCAAGCTTTTGTAACTAAAGGCGTATTTCATGGCGTCGACACATAGCGCGCTATCTGATGATTGGTTTTTGGCAATTAACAGTATTGCTCACGTCACAATCGAGTTCATTCACCGTGTGAAATATGTATAGGATCCGAATTTCCCTCTTTGTTGTATCGCCACATGGATGCGGTTACAGCAAAGCTTTGCAACGATATAGTTTCAAACCAAAATAAATAAACAGACGCCGGGGATTATTGGGTTGACGCTAATGGCTGCCAACATGTATTTTAACGTTAACATTGTCCGATATATGTACTTTCCCAATGGAATCAACAAAATAACTTTAATCAGTACAAGGCTAGCCTCAATACGGAAGCATCAACGGTGGGTTGTCAAAATCCTTTTAGACCGCATTGTCAAATAGTGCATTTAATCCATTAACACTGTAGGTTTCGTCAGTGCATTTACACCGGGACCAGAGACACGTAATATAAGTTTAAACGTTCTTACTTACTTTAAGTAATTCGAAAATTCAATTTAAAGAAACGAATGTAAATAGTAACATTCGATAAAATGGAATAATTAAATTGTTAGACATTTATAATATATCTGTACATTTACACAAACGAGTGTGTAACGCGATATTAAGTCTCATTTGTTTTAGGTTTACCAAATACACAAACAAAATTAATAAATATGAATAGTAAGCGTGACAATTATAATAAAATAATAATAATAATAATAATCGACCCATTTGTCATTCCACTGTTGGAATTTGGGTCTCCTCTCATATTGAGAGGGTTAAGGCCATAGTCAGTTTTTTATAATATGGCAAAATAAATAATTGCTTAAATTGGTACCAGCTAAGGGACCATAAGTGGTCCCTGCCGCCCACGTTACATTGAAACAGAAATAAATCTTATATGTCTTCAAGGCTTGTCACGTGTTTCTTTCCGGTAATAATTAAGTTCGAATCCCAATGCAACAGTTAAAGTGGTAATTTCACTGTTATTTTATTATTATAAGAGTGTGTTATGAAATTTATTGTACATACTAAATTAGAGTTAGCATCTCGTCGTTCCTTGTCTCTTTAGTACCTAGTTATATTTTTGTTACTGCATACGTGTTTTGTATGTTTTAGATCATTCTAATAATAAATGAGCGTAACTTTGTTATAGACAATAATTTTTTATTGTGTGTGAAGAAAATGTATACACCATCGGTATATATTTCTTTAAGTCAACGATATTTCTTTGACACAAAATGAGCAAGGCTTAATATATTCAACTGTTTCTGGTTAGTCTCAAACACATTAATTTCTATAAATTTATTGTTTTAAATATTATTCCAGCCGGATCCTGTAATCCACGAGAACTCTGACGGCGTGGCGGAGAGGGCTAAAGGGTTGCGTGCTTGGCTCCAAACTGCACCTTGAAAAATACCATTTGTTGGGGAGAATATTGCAGAATATGGCAACACCATATCTGTTGAATAACAAAGAAACAATAGTTATTAATTTGTATTGCATGTTGAGGGGATACAGGGGTATATTGGAAACAACTTACCAACAACTTGCTGTAATGTTATATCAATTGAAGAAAACTATCTCATATTAGACTGTACAAGATTTTTTTAAGGTTACCTTTTAATATCAAACGTTACATATATACAGATAAAATAAACGTGAGCATCATAGTGACTAATTCGCTAGACAATAGCGTAGTGAAGAAAACAAAAATATAAAAGAAAGAAAAAAACAATTGTTTGGAAACAACGGCTGATGTTCATTTCAGCTGAAAAGATGTTAATAATGACATACGGAAATTGTTTATTTTTATTCTTATATTTGTTTTTATGTTATGAACGTATGGATATAAAGCATCCTTAGGATATTCGTAAAAATTTAATGAACGATTAAAGAATAGCAGGTCAAGTTCTAAACGATTTAAAATCAAGAGGAAATGTTATTGAGTACTCGTGTATTTGTCAATGAGATATCTCAATGGTCTAATTGGCTATAATAATCCAAATTTTGACCTGGATGGACCTGGACCTTGTTTTTCTCCATGACATGATGTTGAATGTAATTGTGAGTGTGAGTGTGTGGTTTAAGTAACCTATGAGCCCACTGACCCAATGCGGGACATTTTGACCCTGGGCAAATATCCTCTATAATAAGCATGTTTGTTATCTGTCTGGGTGTAAAATCATATGAGAACCTGTATTTATACATTTATATAAGTATGTTTACCAGCCATCTGGAGCCTATTTAGAGTTTACATGGCCGTAAATGACTTGTCTCAAGGTGTTTTCTAAATAATATCATTTTGTATCGCCGTTAAGAAATATTCTATGCACTTGAAACGATTTAACTAGTCGCTAAGTCTCTGACATTTACATGTATCATTATTATTTGATGTATTAAACCATGAGCGTGTATAAAAAATTACTTAACTCCTCGACTGATATCTCTTAATGTATATAAAAGTAAGTCAATTGGTTTATTACACGGACTTCAAAGCATTCCGGTTCGTAACGTGGTAGGTTTAATATTTGTGGATATTTAAGGATTTTTTTTATTAAGGCTTGTCACCCATGCCATTGTGGGACATAAACTTAACTGTTGAAGTTGGAGTGCAG
>DWFV01000640.1:0-13330 GCA_018246775.1 Parelbella machaon machaon
TACATATAAATAGGATCGTATTAAATTCCTAAGCTTCTTTGACACAACTGACGCTAACGCAATGCTAACGTAAAGTAAGATATCTGAAGTTTTTTAAGTGACATTGATTCCACATACTCTATATACATATATACTGATTTAGGCATTTTCAAAATATATGTATACATTCATTTCAATGTGACCAAATGCAAAGAATGACAAAAAATATACCATGTAATTGCTAAATACAGGTACCGAGAAACCCAGACTCGCCTATCTTGACCAAATAGGTCAGATAGCTGATGGGGAATGAGAAGCCTCCGAACCCGATGTGAACCCTCGAAGCAAGTCAGGTGTACAATGATAGAGATATTCAGGATTCGGTCAACTCGGTGTTCTCTGCTTTACCCTGGCGTAATGGTATAATAATAATATTCGGAACTATAGAATTATAACATTAATGTCTACATAAATTCCTGGATAATGGCAACCTTTGTAATATTCGCGCTGGTATTGGCATATCATATCATACGCGCACGCTTATACAAAGCATTTCATCTGTAAATAAAAAAGAAAATAACGCGGTCGGTATTAAAATAACCGCAGTAATGTACTGTTAGCTATTATAGCTGTTATTATAGACACGGACACAACTTTGTCATTTGTACCGTTAGTAAGCGCAGACGCGTGACAAGGGGTGAGGAGTCGTGATTCAATGATATGAAGCGCAAATGGTGTTTAGGAAAAATCTAGTTTATCCTTTCTCATAGCTGTCGCGACAGGTTTCTTGTGCGAATTGTGAAAAGTTTATGCTAAACTTTTATCAAAATTAATCTAGATTCTGTTCTAAAATATATCATTGTTGACTGATTTATTACTTTGCACAATAAAAGATTATTTAGGAGCTAAATAAAATACACTGATTAAGTGTCTTTTTCGTAGAAGCTGCCCGTTAGATCTGTAAGGATAAAAATATTTTGCACTCGGTGCGCTCTGTCTACCTTGAATGGGATTCAACGTGATGATATATTATGATTTTTTAAGGAAAAAAGAGTGTAATAGACACAATAATACGTAGCAATCACAAGTGGCTACTGCTGCCCATGAATCTTTAGGCCGACTCGAAACAGGATTGTACCTATATTAATTTATAGCAAAGATCGTTTTAATAATCTGACATTAATGTGCATATAAAAAAATCAAATGACAAATGACATTATAATGTCAAATGTCAAATGCCATTGTCATCAAAAGTCTGTTACTGTCAGTTATTTAATATTTTTGTTATTTATTGTATAAATATTTTTGGGGTCGTACATTAAGTAGCCAAGTACAAGACAGACTTCCTAGGTAGGCAGCGTTAGCAAATAACAATGAACATAAAACACGTCGAATCTGCATAACAAAGCGCGAGTACTGGCCACTATGAAAATTTTGGCGTTTCCAAAAATTGTACCGCGTTGACCGGAAACGTGCATCCGGGTTTTTGTACGTCGAACGATGTCCTCGTCAGAGCAATTCTGGTAATGACGCGACATCCAAAATTAAAACGTTATCTTTGGCATGAAATCTGAAAAAGGATGTGCAATTCACAAATTGAAGTCTAGAATATAATTTATAATATGTGGATATGATTTTTATCACAGTTCAATAATTATAAGTAGCTACCTATTTGTAACTTCCCAAAAACTTGATTTGTCAAATTGTAAATATGAAAAATTGTTTATTGGTAAACACATTTTACTTTTCTTATATTTTATGGATATAACGGCCAACAAAAGACTATAATAAACAGACAAAGAAGTACACATGATGCATGTGCAAAATTTATCTACTCTCATTAATTGATTAATTATAGCTACTATACAAAAAAAAATCATTTCCACTTAAAAATCTTCAAAGTATTTGCTTCTTACTCTATCTCAATTCCGAATAATATATTTCTAAACGTTGTAACTCATTAAATGACTCATTAAGTTTTTTGCCACGCAAAACTTGTTCTGCGCTGCGCAAATGTTGTCCACATTAGACAGTCACGGCCAGGTCTATATGATACCTAGATGTCCTCCAGTATCTTTTGCTGTATACCCACACTGGCCTCGTTCGCACGAGTGAGGTTGTAAGTATAGTTTGAAATTCAATCTCCATTAACTCCGCAGACAAGCTATTTATATATTGCAGTAAGATCACTTACTTCAATTGCCGGTGCATTAAGACCTAGGATATTTAAGAAATGATGCAAATGTTTTTGGTTGCCAAGTTCTAAAGGTACCCCCTTACAGTTAGTTGGCTATATTGGCTACCGGTTTGGATCATTTTATGAAAAATAATACTGCGAATAAAAGATAAAAATAAACAAGCAGATTAACAAAGTTTAAAGTTCTGTCTTACTGATAGCTTCAAAAGTAACTGTCAGTAACATTGTTCAGATTATGATGGAAGCGTACTACTCTCCTCTATCCACTTCTTCGGGGGCTATGTTACGTTTATAAAAATACACATCAATATTGATAAGTTTAAATAAACTACATAGATATGACGACTCAAAGAGTCATTGTGCGAACAATCCCAGTCAATCAAAAGCGGATAAACAGTGAAAGTAAGCCACGAGCCGATCAATGCATTTCCTCAAATTGATAGCGGAAGTAGCTCGTTCGTCCCATGTGACTTAACGGTACTCTTTGGAGAGCGATCACGCAGAACGAGATAGTGTGAAAACTGTTCGCTATTGTAAAACAGTGGGATGGGCTAGGATGGGCCCGTGGGAAAGGGATATAGATAGCATTCCATCACAGGGCGCCGTTTAGCGTGTAAGAACACTTGCCACACCGCGGCTTTTTTACCCCTCCGACTGAATTGAGATACGTAACCTTTGATATAAGTGTTAATAGCTATCACAGACCTTGCAAAATTCATAAGATGTTTATTCGAAATATTACGCATCTATTTTGTTTTACTGGCAATAATGCCTAATAAGTTCGCACCACGTAACATATTATAGAGTTTCAATAGCGAAGAAAGGTTAAGTACTTAAAAAGGAAATTAATACCCAATAATGTCAATCTGCAATATTTAAATCGAAAAGTTTCATTTTTATGGCAACATATATTATTATTATATGGCAGTATATACTCCATCATGCGAATAAACATAAATCCAATTGAAATTTAAGCTCTGACCCAGACACAGACATATAACTAAGTTGAATAAATAATATTTCAATAAACAAACATACGTGTTACATGTTTAGCAGGAGTGGCAGCTATCAAGTCAAAACCATACCGAGCCTGAACCAATGTCTGGTTTTACAGAACCATCATCATCATTCACCTGTTTTGATTCACTGCTGGACATAGAACTGTCCTAATGAGTGCCTGAACACTTTTATAGGGGGTTCTTGCCCAATATCCCCATTCCCCAAGCCGGACATACGATATGACATACGATATTGATATGAATAGCCGGAAGGATACTTCAAAATCGAGGATTCAATAATATTATGTACTAATTATCTTACTATTTTTGCAGATTAATATTTTATTGCGCTTATATTTCTTAATTACCTACTACGTAATTATTAATATTATATGAGTGCAGTTAATTTTTATTATATGAATATAACAATAATTGTATTTTTATGGTAAAGCTTAACATTATCGCTAATTTTGACATTTTAATCGTGATTAATAATACATTGTTTTTGGTTCTAAATTAAGTAATTAACGTGGAACAGTAATTAATTAAACTTATCGTTAGTTATAGAATATTATATTTTAGATGCATCTGCATGCATGTAAAGGCAGAATTTACAGCGATTAAATAACGCTCCCTATTTTGCACCTAAATGCAACAAATACAGAATAATGAATTATGAACTTCATTATTTATAATGAACAGCTATATATTTATAATAAATACCTTTTTTCTTAAACTGTTATAGTAGTGTACATGACATTTATTTTCTTATTATCAACACCGAGTAGAGTGTGTATTTTGAAATAATTCAATCATAATATTATCATGTTGTTCTGTGATTAGGAAACAAGAGAATATTCCGATAACCTTGTGTTTACGACAGAATAAATATTGTTTGATGTTGATATTAACAGTCGTGTGATTATTTTAGTTGTTGTAGTTATTTTCGTTACATGTTTCTATATATGTATTTGTTTAAATTATTATGATATGCTAACTATACGTGACAGCTTTTCAGTTACTAACAAACAGAAACTCTAACAAAAGTCATTAAGAAAATATGTTTATAAGCTGTGCTAATAAAAATCATAATAATTTGGTTTTTTTTGCTGTGATATGAAACAAAATGTTTAGGAAAATTATCTCGTTACAAGATTAGTGCTCGAGGTGGATTTTTTAAGGGATGGATAATTTGATGACGTATCCTTGTATCATACTAGTATTATTATTACAAAGGTATAAATGTATATGAATGGGTAAATATTAGTTAAATTGTATGCCGGCCAAATGTGCGTATAGATGTGTTCGGTACTGACGGTAAATATAAAAAGTACAAATAAATGTTTGAGATACCTTTAACTACAATATTTCCTCTTTTTGTATCAATATCGTCTGCTCCAAAATTATTTGACTCGCGAACGTAATGAAAGACTTCCTCGTTTTTGAAAATGTAAAGTACGTAAGTGAAAATAGCTTGGAGGAACAGAATTAAAATTAAATGTGTTTCTTTTGTTTCAATAGATGTAAATGCGATGTATGTCACCATTGCTTCAAGTGTTGACTATATATAATAATATGTATATAAACGTAACATCACACCTGTAATCTCCGAAGAGGTAGGCAGAGGAGTATAGTACACTCCCACAATTCACCAGTTCCGTTTACGTCCCACCATAAATAGCTGGTGAGCCTATTGCCACGCATCGGGCACAAGTACAGACTCCGAACCAAAAGTACCCGACCAGGGGATCGAACCTAAGACCTCTCGATTGGTAATTGCGCTCGCAACCACTTGACCAATCACCTAATGTTGCGTCCAGATGCGTCCTATGATGGACGACGCATGTCCAGGAAAAGCCTATTCACCCACTCATTGAAGAATCGTAGATTATATACATTATATTACATTCAAACAAAGAAGATCCTTATTAATTTTTAACCTTTACACAAAACAATAGACACTTTTAAATATGTATATAAAAAAAAAAATATATGTAAATATGTACGTAACATGAAACAGTAGAATTGTTAGTGAGTTAAAAATAGATGAGTATTTTACAAGTTAAAACATATTTCCGCTACAAGTAGCATGTGCATTCGCGGCATGCGTCCAATTGCATAATGCACATGCACCGTGCGTCACACTGTTAGACTGCTAAAGTGGGGTAAACAGTCTGATACGAGGAATGACTACTCTGATTACTGAGTATAGTACTTATGACTGGATAACTACTGGTTGTTTCATGAGAGATGTAAACATAACCAACCATAGACCAACCATAGACCATAATGTCGCGACTATTTACCATAGGGGTGGGTTGGGATAGGTAAGGGTTTTCTCTTACTACTGTGTTGGTAAACTTTTTTCGCCTCCTCTGCATTCATTAGAGTCATTTAATATGCATGACTGTTATAGGACTTTCTTTTTTAGGATATTTCTTACTATATACTTACATATTTATACGAGATAGATATCGTTGGGCCTCGCTTTGAAAAATTTTCCACGCTCAGAGGAGAGTGATTTTTGCCTAATTTAACATTAATATATGTAGAAAAACATCGCAGCAAGCTGAAATAGCTAAAATCTGATAAGATATTAATTATATATTTTTTTCGTTTATACTAGAAACTTCTGATAAATAATAATACTTCAAACAGTAGAATAGAGTTGAAATTTGAAAAGGTTTATTCTTTGACACGAAACCCTTAATGTAGTTCGAACTAACGGATAAAATTTAACGGACTATAGCCAAATTTCGACCTATGTCCAACCAAATATTGATAGCATAAATAAAAATAGACACAATAATAATTTCAACGGTATAAAAAATCTAATTTCTGCATCCTAATTTTGTATGATGTTAGCTCAAAAAATGAAGCTATGGAAGTAATTACGACGTACTGTTGGATATAAATAATTTTGAAATTATGATTCCTATTATGAGTAATTATACTTTTTATAATCAACATGATACATCTTAAGCTACACTTCGACTAAGGCAAACCGCAAGCCTATATTTTATATTATTAATAATACGTAAAGTTCTCAGGTATAATGTTAATATTTTATTATTAAACGTTTTGGGGGATTTGTGGGAGGACAGTTATATACACTGAGCAAATACGATGTGAGAGCTCATACTAAGGATCTCCGGTATCAATAAAAATAGGCAGACTATGGCAAAAAGTACAATAATATTTTACTATTCTGTCAGGAACACTCGTATTCCAAACTTACTGATAAATGCCAAACGATTTTAAAGCCCTCTTACACTTTCTTAGCAAACGAGTCAACCTTTATATGAACAACCGAAAGTTGTAAATGGTCGTTTCACTTCTACATTTTGGAACAGTATATTGAACAAGTTGTTTCTAGATGTTATTTAATTAATTAATTATGTGGCTACGTTTTGCAAGAAAACTTATATGGCAGCCTTTATTAGATAATTTTCGTAATAGAGGCTTATAAGACTATTACTGAAACAACTTGAACCTAGAATCCACTCGGTTTAAATATATACATGTACATACATATATACATACATGTATACATACATACATATATACATACATATGTAATAAAAGAATAAGTATTATCAAATAGTAATAAAGGCACTAAAAGTATTTGAATGTTTTACAGAATAGGAACGTTGCCACTAAAAGTATCTGAATTTTCTCTTTACTTCGTGGCGCAGTGGTTCTCAACTTACTTGAGCTTTTCGCGAATCGCCCTCTACGCGCCGTAGCTAAACGTAGCACAAGTCCAAATAAACCACAGGCACTCAAAGTTCGGACCACTTCACCGGTTTGGCACGGCCTCACTACTGGACATCCAAATCCTAATTGTGGACATTTCTACATCATAATTCAGTTAAATGAGATACAGGGGGGAGCGACAATGGGAGAGCATCGATGTGAGCGAATCACCCAACGATACGCATCGCTAATTTTCCATAGCGTGTCCACTGACGCCGATGACTGGACCGAAATCAACGTGCCTCGCACGCATCGCGTCACAGCTCAGCTCAACTACCAACTCGCATGGTATTTGTAAGTACTGTACATAATATCTACGTTAAATTAACTGGTGAAGGTTCATTTCTCAATAAATAACCCACTAAGGCTGCTTTTCATATTGTATATATATGTACTTATATGTATATCACATCCTATATACCACTTACGTACCAAATGTTGTGATGAGTGTTTAACTTGCCATTGCGTTGAAATGAAGAAAAAACTGAACGAAACCTATCAAGCATTAATGAACTGTTGCTATAAACACTTGTTTTTAGACTTTTTATTTATTAAATTATGCTAATCACATGAGCATTCTCATTTTTTTTTAATTTTTACTTAACACATTTCTTATGTACTAAAAATATTGCTTTATAGGTGAGTAAACGAAAACCGAATAGACAAATAGCTCAATAACCAACTTATTGATTAGTAAATTTTATATGTCGGGCATATAGATTAAGAAGTAATTGGTAAATACAGTAAATATAAGCATAGAGCAACATTCAGTGACCCCACACCGCGCGCTTTTCCGGAAGTTGCGCACAATGCGTCGCTTCGTACGCGGCTCGAACGGTTTCAAAATGGCGAGAACCGTCGCCGTCATACAACAACAAATACACAAATATAAAGAAAATAAGGGCCCGTTTTTATTAAATTGTTATTATTGACTGCTTCGTTGGTCGAGTGGTCCTGGGCTCAAATCCCGGATCGGGTACAATTGGATTTTTCTAATTTAGAATTTCTAGTAGTGACTCGGTTTCTGGATTTATGCCCGGTGTATGGTAATAGGCTCACCACCTACTTCATGGGATGTAAATATAACTGGTGAAACGTGGGAGTGTATTACCCTTCTCTCCCTACCTCTCGATAGGCATTTCGGGGATTACAGGCGTGATATTACATTTTTAACTGATTATATACAGACATATATATATTACTTTTTTTTATAATTTATATAACAGTACACTTTTTTATTCTGTTCTTACAGATTTCATATTTGGTAAAGCGGCAAGCCGAGGATATGGCGCGATGGCGCTCATTGGGGTAGGCCTATGTCCAGCAGTGGACTAAGAAAGGCTGATGATGATGATATTTGGTAGCCACATCTCTGAAAATGTCTGTGGGAATTCTACTACTAAATGTCAGTAAAGAAATTGTTCTTGAAATAAAGTATATTTGTAAAACAAAATATATTTGTAATAGGCACTTAAATGTCCTTCGGCAAACAACATTCTTATTACCTACTTAAAGTAGCTTTTTACGAAACAAAATAGAAAAATAATGATTCAGAATTCAGCTTCCTATTCCGAGCATCTTGAGTTGAAATCTTAAGTTGAAAATTAGCGCATTTCAATTATAAATATAAAGTACACATATTCTAACATTCGGTAATGGCTGGATAGAAACATTTCTCGAAAACCTGAACACCATAGAGTTCCCCATAATGTTCTCTAAGGAGTGTGAATCTGCCGACCCGCACTTGATCAGAGGGCACACTATGGTATCACTAGTCTTATTTGGAGAGAAAAATTGTGCACAGTAATGTAACGATAAAAGGGTTTTTGATAATGGTGATCACAAAAACGTTAATGTGACACAACCCTAATTAAAACATCATTACAAGCGTTCATGAATTTAATATAATCATAGTGTTTTATCCCACGACCTTGGGCCGGGTTAGTTTGTATGACCATCGTCCATCACAGATATAAAATAGAGATTACAGGTCGGCATGTCGGTTCAGAGATTTCGCTCAATGAATTAGCCATTAAAATAATACAGTGTAATAATTATGATGGGAAATTCACCTTCCTGCGACACTATCAGCTGTCAAAAGGTTATCTTGCGCACACTAAATGTGTGATAAAAAGGTATTAAAGGCTCATACAATTTACATAGCTATGTCAACATATTATATAATTAAACATACATTTTTGTCGCTTCGATTTTTTTAAATTAAAAGAAGAAGGCTATGTCATGACATATTAGATACTGACTGATGGGGGAGTTAAAATCATCGAAAACGGTGACGTGTATAAAGAAAGTGCTAAAGATAGAAGAAGCATAGACAGATTTGTAAAGATAATTAGCATTCGATGCTCTCTGCCTTCTCCGTAAATAACCTAGCGTTATAAAATAACAATAATATTGAATCGGGCCTAGCTATTCCGCAAAATGCATACACACAGAAATACAACATATATTAGTCAGACCATAGTGTTACAAAACATTATTATCTTTATAGATAACAGTTTCATAATAATTTATAGTCCAATGTTGCACTGTGTTAATATTTAATGTAAAGATAGTATTGCCTCTCCAAAGTTACTGAAATATTCCCTGCACTAATTACCATATTTGTATAACTCTGTTGATTATAATAGACACGAAGAGCTAAGTTCACTACTGAACATAGGCCTCCCCTGTGGGGTTTTTTCCCATAATCCCCACGCTAGGCATGCGTACTCTTCCTCCGCTGGTACACATACATTGATTGCATATCTACATATGTACGTGTACCATACTTGATTATTATTAACGCACAGTAAACTATTACAAATACCTTATAGAAGACTTTCTAAATTGTATATAAATGTACTATTTTAACAGCCTAATAAAGTTACGTCAAATGCAATGATAATACAAAAGTAATTTAATACTTAATATCTTGGATATAGAAAGCTCGTATTATGGTAACCCGATGGTTGACAAACTATTTTTTTTCAATTAGAACAAATACTTCTGCTCATTACACAAATATTTATTCTGGGTGGGAATCGAATCTACGATCCGGCTCAGCAGTCAGCTTCAGTAACCATAGGAGTTAGAAATAAAAAAATATTTTGACATAAAATAAGTAGCAATATTGCCTGTATTCACTTGAAATTTCCCATTAAATAAATAGAACGAGGTCATTAATGACAATGTTATCGCAAAGTGAAGTATAAGTGCATAAAAAAAAGTTTATCTGCTCGCATATGTCATATTTTTTTAATGCCATACTTTCTAACATTCTTTATGTTACGCTGATTTTAACATTATGAAAATCCCGTTAAATCCCTTATTTTATTCAACGTATGACTTTCGTCTGAAATTTAAGTCAAAAACATTTGTGGACTCTTAAAAATCTCAACAGAGGTTAATTAAAAGGAATAATTTATTAAAACAAAACGACGGTAACTTTCAACTGTTATTATCAACTTGCCGTCTAGAAACTTGAGATCGCAAACGGTGTGACCCATCAAACAATCTTTTGCGTTCGGATGGGAGATTGTTTGACAAGAAAATTGATATGACTGACGCATTACCAAATGGCTTGCATCAGACTTCAACTACATAACCACATCTGTAGCTATTAATTAAGTTTTAATACAAGCTATTTACTATAAATTTATTCATTAGATAGAAAATTATTTCAAATGTTCATTACTTAAAGCATATTCGATCGTAATTATGATCGCCGTTCTCTTATGGGTTTCCGTTGAAGGCCTAAGTTCAAACATCACTTATGAAAGCAATTAAAGCAGAAGTACAGCTTACATAGGTACTCTAGATTTTTAATTCTGAAAGTAGCTGTGATGGAAAGGGTAGTACAGTTTTTTGACAGCATTTAGTTCCATACAACAGGTTCTAGAATTTCTAGTGCAAAAATTTTCACAAGCATAAGCATGGAAAACCCATATTTAGTTTTAATGAAATTTGGTAAGTTGACTGCCTCGTTGGTCGAATAGTTGCAAGCGCGACTGCCGATCGGAAGGTCCTGGGTTCAAATCCCGGGTCGGGTTCTATTGGATTTTTCTAATTTAGAATTTCTAGTAGTGACTCGGAGTCTGAATCTTTGCCCGGTGTATGGCAATAGACTCACCACCTATTCCATGGGACTTAAACGTAACTGGTGAAACGTGGGAGTTCACTACACTGCTCTGCCTACCTCTTTGGGGATTACGAGGTATTAAGTCCGTTGGTTGAAAAGAAGAAATAAAGTATTATACAGAGTATTATTTATTTACTCGTTAACAAAGTTATGTTAATAAATTTGCTTATATCTTATATGTTTGACGAAGCCCACCGTCATAAAAATATTCATAAATAATATATTCATTGCTTTTGTAATAGGGTTCTTACTTTCTTTTACACAAGAAATTTTACAAGCGTGATTGCCCTATTTTGCGTGTGGCGCAGACTTTAAGTCCATAACCCAGCGGTAATAACGTACTGAACAAAGATATTATATGCTTTGATAAAAATGTACCGAAGAATATTAAAAATACTGGTCCAATTCGGTATGGACAAAAATCTAGTACAAATGTCACGCGAACCACAGAAGATATGTAGAAATAATATTTTTTTACTTAATTATGTTATTTCTATGTAATGATTAATAATTGTAACGTAACTCTACATCTATAATCTCATTGTGGTAGGCAGAGGCGCGTTGTAAAAACCCACGTTTCACCAGTTACGTTTACGTCCCACAATGGAATCCATGGTGAGCCAATTCCCATACACCGAGCACAGAGCCAGACTCAGAGCCACTACTAAAAATTTCGACTAAAATACCCAAGTTAGAAAATCCAATAGTACCTTATGCGGGATTCGAACCCAAGACATCTCAACCAACATTCACGCTGAGGATCTAGTCGATAAATTAAAAAATACACTACTTAAAATTATTGTTAAGTAACGTTTACATAAAAAGAATTATAGCAAAACAAAAAATAAATAAAAGAAACACCAATATAAAACGTGCAATAAATATGCTACAAAAAAACTATAATATAAGATTTAGTTTTGTCTGTGTTTAAGATCAACGACAAATATTGCGGGTTCGTGATAAAAATGTATTCATAACATTTATTTAAATATTACGGTTTTGTTATACTTTCCCAATTAAACTTATTCAATCATATTTATGTACATACCGGTTGGGATTTGATAGACTATTCATGAAAAATATTTACTAATTTGTAAAAACTAAGCCACAGAAGAAATATATTTACTAATGTATAAAATCTAAGTTATAGAAACAATCGACTGCCTCGTTGGTCGAGTGGTTGCAAGCGCGACTGCCGATCGAAAGATCCTGGGTTCAAATCCCAAATCCCGGGTCGAGTACTATTAGATTTTTCTAATTTAGAATGTCTAGTAGTGACTCGAAGTCAGGACCTGCGTCTGCTGTATGGCAATAGGCTCTCCACCTATTCCATGTGACGAAAACATAACTAGTGAAACGTGGGAGTGTACTACACTCCTCTGCGGACCCCTTCGGGAATTACAGGCGTGATGTTGCGTTTAGAAACAATATATTTCTGTTCAATAAACTTAGCCAAAAATTAACCACATTTTGAGCGGTATTTGATCATTAAAGTTGCTTAAACAACTCAAGCAACTTTAACACGCATTTATTAGTTGTGTTCATTCACGAAAAATCTGATTCGCTCACAATGTTAACTCATTTGAATTCCGTCTGCCGTGCCTCTGTCTCCGACGTATGCGTCTGACCGCGGACTGCTGAAATCCTTGTTAGGGCTGCGCAAAACTATAAAATTTGACAGTTCCCTAGAAAATCAACGTTGTCACGTTCGGAAATAAAAAAATAAAAATATTGGTAAAATAGAAAACAGCAATAATTGGTGTAATAGAAAACAAAAAACGGTTAAACAATAAATTGTAATATAGATAAGACCTATAATTTAAGGGCCATTTTCTAATGGCGACAGTCTAAGTGTAAATATATATGCATCTATGAATTTAAATTCCTAAGTATTTTGAATTCATTTCCCCATATTACTGTGTATATTATTTACTTTATTTTGTGTCAGTTGTTATCATTCTAATTGATTTATTGTTTTACTTGACGTTCGTCTTCAGATATATAATACCATCAGGTCAGAGTTTAATTTAGAAGCCCAGTCCACGCATGGCCATCTAATCCCAATCTTAGCCTCAATATAGCGTGTGTTATGGTAACCAGACGGTTGATAAAATGCATATGTACATATAAATATATACTAATATAGATATTTTTACACCTAGTAACAGTTCAACACTTGTCCTCATCAAACAAATATTTATTCTGGGTGGAAATCGAACCCACAACTCCTAGCGCAACAGTCAAATTCCCTAACCACTGCAC
>DWFV01000641.1:0-13329 GCA_018246775.1 Parelbella machaon machaon
ATATAATTAATTTTATCGATTAGATAGACTTGCCTAAAATGACTAAGTTGTTACTATAACCTCTTTTTACATTGGACACATCGATACATGTCTGTATAACTTGGTATCTATGTGTGGGTGCAGTAATATGTGCTGCGTTTTTGTGGTTAAATTAATGCATCTTTTATTAAATTTTTTTAAATATTAACATTCTGCACTCCTTCTCTATATAAACTATAAGTGTGCCAAATTTCATACTCCTTCGTCCGCGCAATTTTCGTAAAAAGGGGTGCAAAGTTTTTGCTTCACGTATTAATATATAGATGTATTTAATATATATATAGGCTGTGTGGAACAACTAGACTTTTATGCGATGTCAAATATTTGTTTCCATTGGGCCAAGATCGAACAACGTTTCATAACATTGCATAAAACAAGAAGATTGTTTGGACAAAATTCGCGTCCCTGATTATATTTGGACAAATATTTCTCGTGTACACAGTATAACAAGTCTCTCGGGCCTTCAAATGGAGCCGAAAGGAAAACCATCGTGTCTCGTGAGAATTTTCTTACGTTTTACGTGAGCCTTACCGACGTACGTATGGAATGGAATGGACAAAAGGAAAATCTCTTGAGCTATATTAAGGCGTAAAGGTGGGTCGATTCCCAAATGGTTAGGTTATTTTCCCTCGTATTGTGACGGGATAACCAATGCATTCGATGAGAAATTGAAAGTCAACGGCCAAATGGAAACATAAACGGAAAATGTCGTGGCAGACGGCGAAATACAAAGTACTCAGTCAGTTTCGCTATATTGCTTGGTGACAAAATTCAGTTGTCCGTTAGTTTTTGTTTTATTTGACAAAATATTACGCAATATCGAGGCCTGAAACCATACTCGAGTTAGTTTTGAAACGCTTGTATAGGTATAGGCAATTGTTAAGAATCTTTGAAAGTACCTAGTTGAAAACCTTTCAAATTTTAAGGCGTTTATATCGATACAATTATCATCCAGATTAGTCGTCATCCGTATTGGATTCTTGTCTCGACTTATTTCACATTTTATAAAATATAAGGTACCAGAAGTTTTACAATGGCTTCCGTGTAATTTAATTGCCATTTGTTGTGCGTCAGATCTGATGTGATGGTCTTAATTACAATTGATTGTAAATGGTAAACATTAAAAACAAATTTGATTAGCAATTTTCGGCAAATGCGACTGGAAGAATTTATTTAATCCAAGTTGTCCCAAAAACTGATGCTGTCACAGTACAGTTTTGCGAAGAAATTTCTCTTCGAATATCTCCCTGAAGGCCTATGTTGTTTTCGTAAAATAAGCCTTCTCACGGTAGCTGGAAAGTCTGTTATCTGTTATTGATATGTAAAGATGCTCTTTTAGTCAATGATTAAGTGAAATACGGCTGTGTTATTTAAGCGATAAGGCTTAGAATGGCTCGAATGTAGTCTTATGTAAAATTGAGTACAGTATCCACCGCCCGCCGAGATGGGACCGCCAAATATTGCGGGCTTTATTTATGTCCACTTGAAGTTTCCCGTAACTATAATAGCGGTTTTTTGCAAAACAAAACTCGTATGTATTTATAAGTTTGATAAAGATGAGTACCTACTATACGAAGAGACATCAGATCTTAAGTGGAAAGTTACAAGGCTAGTACCTATGACCTTCCTTACTTTATGTCAAGTTATTTATTTCTAAAGTTGTCTAATCACGTCGGTAGTGGCTATTGTACGTCAATATAACGGTGAAATCATAGTTGAAAACGTGACTGATGATGTAATATACTACTCAAGAGATATAGAAATGACGTTTTGGAAGTAAGTTACTGTATAATATACACGAAAAAAACAATAATCTTATCAATTGAAACACTCGGTACATGAGATAACGTTAATTTTTCAAACACAAATTTTCGTTTTGCATTTAAATATTCGAGCGAACATGTGAGCCGTACTCATATAATGAAACATATACAAGAACATATTACGGATTCAAAGCGAAATACTCCTACATCCACATCTCCCTATATCCTTAAGATCACTCTTCGTAGCAAATAAGCCCGAAAGCTTTTACCTTAAGATCCTCGGGATTGCGCTGATCTATCTTTCGCCTCCACTCTGATTACCATACACTCCTTTAAAAGCCTACATCCTTAACAAGGATTCACAAAAAATCTATTGTTCACGCACACATTGGTACTGTTCCAATTTAACTTACAATTTGTTACGCAACAGACTCGTGTAGAAGCTGTCGGAATCATATGAGTACAAGTTTTTGTTTGAGAGAGCGATGAATATAGAAGGACAATATCACGTTTATAAGAGCAGGAAAATAGGAAAAGTAATCGCGTGGTGAGCATCAGTATTTGTTTTTTCGTGGGAGTATCTTTGCAACAATAATTTTGATGTTTATCAGCTGTGACCTAGCATAAGTGTTTCCTAGTTTGGCATCACAGGACCGTGGATTATTTGTTCGGAGACAGATCAAATTAATGTCGTAAAATTTAAAACATGACCAACGATTCATGTTGGTTTGTTGAAAAGGAGGTTCTATAAGTTTATTGTAATTAAGCCTATTACAACTAGGTATATACCCCTGGTGTACCTACCTATTTTTAAAAGTAGGAAAAGACGAAGGTGTTACACATATAGTAGATATAGGGTTATTGTATTATTATCTTTCTTACTATATTATTCTCCACAATACAGGTTAATTTCGTAATTTGTACTATTGGCGTTCGTTCATTACTACATATTTGCCATAACTCCCGCTTACCTTGTCCGCAGTAATTAGCGCTGTAGGTATATGTACAGTAGAGATAAAATGTTAATCTATTAGTCTTTTCTTTATAAAATGAACGCGAATTCGCAGACAATAAATACCGTCCATAATTTCGACAATCGTGTACCTTGTCTCATAAATTTTAATTACCAAGTAATTATCACTAATGAGACCGCGAGGCAGCTTAATGTGGCGTAATGTGTAGACTATTTTGGCTTATTTATGTTTTAGCGGCAGGTGTTCTAATATTCTCAAATTGTTGTTGCGACCTTTAGCTTAAGTCGTTTGTTATGAATTAAATGATACTGCACCAAAATGTAGAGATACGTATTGTTTTGGGACTATAATGTTAAAGCTTATAAATATGTGGAAAAATATCTTTTCAAATAACGTTTATAATTAAAGTTGTATTATCATTTCCTAAATTATAAGATTATTATCCGTATCTATTTATTTTTATTATAATTTTATTGTCACACCAGGTGCCTTATGCGCAGAGCGCTTTATACTTCGTGTGTTCGCTAGTAAATTTACATTTTATTCTATGCTTGAAGAATGACTATATTGCCTTATCCGTTAGAATATTGCTCCCTGTACGTGTACATATGAAGGGTTATGCAAACCTCAGAGGATTAAAACAATATTTGCAACTCCGCACTTCCAGAGAGACGAGCTTTGGCAATTTTAAGCCTCTTTATAATTGCGTTAACTTTAATCAACTTTAAAAGCCTTCACACTTCAAGAATTTTGATGAAAATATTTCTCAACAGTTTTGACAAATTTTCTATCGTATTTCCAGACATTATAAATATGTAACATTACACCTGTAATCTCCGAAGAGGTAGGCAGAGGATTGTAGTATAGTCCCACGTTTCACAAGTTACGTTTATGTCCCATGGAATAGGTGATGAGCTTATTGCCATTATAAATACCGGTGAGTTACGTTTTATGTCTATTATACATATGTTTATTCCCCTTCGAATTTGATGTAGCTAGGCATGTGCTTAATTCTAATAATTCTTTAGACTTCTGGGGGAAAATATATTTTACATGCTATGTAGTTTAATATACATACAAAGAATATTCACCTGCGTGAATGTAGCACATGTAAAAGGTAAAGAATTTTTTTTTCTCAATTTTAGGTCAAGTTTAGCTTTCTTGTATTAGGTATTATATGTATTTTGATTAAAATAAAATTATTGCTATACCTATTATAAGAATATACCTATGTTTTCTGACATTGGGAGTTGCATCGTTGGAAACTTTTAACCGAATAGTCTTCGAACTGGTACCAAATGCTTATTTCAGTTACGGTAAGTGCATCGCGGATACTGTAACGTCATATCGGTATTTCTGCTAAAACTGAAGTGGTATGTTCACTTTGGATCTTGAATGACGTAGCCATAAACTACATAATATACATGTTTTGTTCTTGGTTTGCATTTGATATTACGAAATAAAGACAAGATTCTTTTAAGCCCATTTAACACGAAAAAAACATCCGCTTGCCAAATTTAATGTAATTGGCTGTCGCCCACATATTATTCCAGTAATTTTTATTTTATAATTAACTTGGAAAACTATATATATTATATTAAATTATTTACGTATATATGTAACTTATTTTACACCGAAACTAATTAGTGGGGCATTAATAATATTTATCTTGCTGCGAATAAGCATACTCGAACGTCTTATTAAGCCGGCACGTGGGAGCGCCCTTCGTACTTGTACCTACTTTCGACACTGGCTTGTGTTTTATCAAAAAGCATAAATTATTCAGCATTCTTCGAGTGGATGGAATTCGATTAAGATAAATATGACGTACGCAGCGGTTTCCAAAATAACTTATCGTTTAAGGGTTAAACGGGCAATGAGCACGTAAGCGGCTAGACTCCGTAACGTTCGAGTACCTTCTGTAACAACGCCATCGATCCACCATAGATTATAAAATCTTATATTATTATTTTACCACCATAAATTATAAACCAAATATTCAAATAATCTTACAATACACAATAAGTGGTTTTAGTTAATAAGTAACACCTATATACAAAATACTTATTAAGTATTATATACATAAGAAGTATTTTTTAACTGTGACTAAACTTTTGTATCTGAATACATACATAATTGGATCACAATATTATTATGTCTCATAAAGAAGGTGATCATATCAATTCAAAATTAGATACTTATCTAGAAAAAAACGTTCGTTATTAAATAAGTAATTTAATTGCTGATACGTAATATTAGATAACTAGATGCAATCAGGCAGTTAAATTGGTTTAGAGTGATAACTGTGGAACGAAAATAAAACGATTTAAAAAAGTTGTACATGAAATAAAAAACCATTCAGAATTTAATTCTTAGAATGTTATGAAAATTTAGACAGGTAAGCATTTTTGCAGTTATAAACTGTATGCTAGACCTAAATAGAAGCTTGATTAATGTAAATTAGAATTACTAGCTAAGAGTTTAATATTTTTGTTCTAGTTTATCCGTAAATAAAGACATTAGTCTCGCTTGCGTGAAAACGCAAAGCACATGAGTAATTGAATCAATCTTTTATTACTTTGAAAGCGCCGACTAAATTACCACGCATAATATAATGTGTAATGCTATAAATTATCAGACTGATTTAACTTTTTAATCCGTATTTCCTATCATATTTCAAATAAATACTTAATATTTCAAATAAATACTTTACTATTTCAAGTAAATACATAGTTAAATCTTACCCTAGAAACTGGTATGAGAAGACGCACATTGCCATAGTATTAAAATTGAACTGAGAACAGAGTTTATTTTGCAAATAAGAAGCTTTTAACAAGGTATATTCACGTGAATAGAGTTATAAGCCTAAACACAATGAGATGAGATGTTTACAACATAACATAGAGACAACATGTTTTAATTATTTTCAATGAAGTAGTATTTTAAACAAGTTATTATTTAACGTGAAATTGTTAACAATTTTGTTGTTTAAATTTATATTTGACATATTTTTTTTGGTTTTTTTCTAATTTGAAAAACAAATAAAAAATATCTCACCTGTGGTTTGCGAAAGAAGACAGGTACAGATATAAATGTATATATATCCAATAGAGAAAAAAATTCTTTATAAGAGGTTCGTATCAACAGAAGTTACAAAGTTCACTAAGCGGTCCGAATGGAGTCGCTCGGGATTACGCCAAAGAATTTATATTTAGAAGGGTCTGAAGAGCAAAAAATGGGGAAAGCTGAACTCCATTGTGTCACCCCAATATAAAAACTGGGCCAATAGGGTAAGGTACATTGCGTACAATTGATTTTTTCCCACCAATCGATATCGCTGCACAAAATGGCTGCCATTGTCAACGGTCGATATTTTTTGTTTCTTTTTTTAAAATTTTGGAATGAGAAAGCGGAGTCTTCATTCGGTAACTTAAGGCGGGCTACACACGAGATTCAAGACATTTTACCGAAGGGTAAGGTTTTAAAACGCAGAATTACTGTAGATGTACAATTATTATGGGTATTAAAATACATTTTGTGTATTTATATCATCGCACTATAGGTGTGTTGCAAATAGAGTCCAAAGTCACTCAAATATTATACACTGGCGGCATTTGGAATACTTACGTCATACTTCAATTTAGTCAGTATTGCAGCTATACAAGTAGATATTACTGAATGAGCAATATGTTAAGGAAGTCCTTATTAAAGCTATGTACATTCAGTTCTTTGACCCGTAACGGTTGGTTCCTTATCAAACAAAACTCGATTCACAAATGCTTTATTAAGATGACAAGGAGTTTATATGTGCATAAATTGAAAATGTAAAATATCTTTATCTGTATGTAATACTGTAAAGAAACATTTACTTACAGTGGAACAAATGCCATTTTGTGTAATGACGGTGTCGAAAAAAATAAGAATAAACGTTTTATTTATGAAACATTTCAATTTTATTTTATACAAAATATATATTTTTGTCCAGTAGGACACACTGTAATATTTGAAAAAACTTAAGAAAGAAATTTAAAAAAAATTAAGCAATCGAATCTTTATTTCTTTATTAAATAAGTATATTATTTACTTAAAAATAGGCATTGCACCTGAAAAGAGAATATGTGATACGTAGAGCTGAGTTTTCTTGCTTAAGATATTGACAGCATTTTCAGTTTTGTTCCTAGAAACATTGCCAAAGTGATTGGTAAAAAGTAAAATTAGTTATCAAATATCTATTATTTTACAATGAATTGCTATCTTTATCTCATCATACGGAGTTGTTGGAATTATAGAATAACTCGTCACCATTATAAGCTCTTATCTCTATATTTAATAGGTACTACTGTTTAATGGGGCGTAGAGTTTCGTAGAGTTTTATTTATTATTATAGAGTTTGGCGTTGTCGACTCTTCCGGTCGCGCCTCGTATGCGAACTTCAGAAATGCTTATATTATGCTAATTTTACTATTACTATATTTTTAATTTACGTGTATGTACCGAGTTAAGAATGAGTAACTAGTTGGGAGGTATGTCCGGTTTGTAATGATAGAGATATTTTGCATTTGGTACGCCCTGCCTGTTACATACCGGACCTGGTGTGACGATACAATGACAATAATAATTTTTAATTTGGTTTTCTTTATTTTAACACAGATGCCGCTTAAATTTGAAATAAACTGTAGTATTAAAAACCAGCCTATATAAGAACTAAATTCGTTAATGTACGTTAAGCTCCAGACTTAATGAATGTTAGCTAGCCCGAAATAAATATAATACTGACCGGAAAGACACTCCCGATGTCGTTGGGGTGTTACGGAGTTTGCACTCGTATGTTATATACACTTATATAACTGTGGTATGTATATTGATCACTATAGATACTATCAATTTGTTAATGTAATATAAATGTTAATATTAGGACAATACATATTCAAAACATTTATTATAATATCATAATAAAATTGACATGATTATTTTATTAAGTAATAATTCATTTTCTACATTGCACTTTATCAAAACGTTATCACTTCACAAGCAAAGGAATGTTACAGGATTATATTGTAGAAAACTATATTGCAGAGTTCGGCTCGCAGAATTAAAAAAATAACAATGATTGAAGTCGCGTGCTCATATATCTTAAGATTAATACGTTATTATATATAAATAGAGTAGGTATTAGTGTTAAGATGTCTATAAATATTGTCATTTTATAGCTGTACAATTTACCCACAGCCTAATATCTCCAATGCATATCAAATAAGTGAATTAAGCTTATTTATCATTCAAACGCCGGCCACCAAACAGCGACCGATTCCGGAATAAACCGGGCTCTAAAAGAAAGCTTGATCTTAAGCCGTAAGTTCTTGCTTAGTCAATTCTATATATTGTACATTTTTGAAGTTGTTATCTATAAAAAAATGTTATTGTTTGCAACAAAATAGATTGTGAATGTTGATGGATGACCAAATCCTTCAACTATCCTGACCCAATATATAAGGGGTTTGGGACAATATAAAGATAATAAAAAAACATATCCATGCTGTTAATGAGCATTATCTTAGTATTTTATTTTGGTCGCTTCCATAAGTAGAGACGCTATGAGATGTTTTGACTTCCTCTGCACTTTTAGCAACGAGTATTATTTTAATATTTAAAATACAACGTTCGTTCGTTAAAATACAATCATTCGTTTGATAACGTTTGTTCGTTTGTTATTATTATTATTATTATTAGTAATTAATTCCTGTTTTTGTCATTACTTCCACGGATATGATGAAAGAAAAAGAGATTTACCATGAACACTTTCGTCAATAGAATTTCACTGTTTCCCTGTTGAGATTTCCCAAAGATTACAACACAAAAATACTACAATTTAATGTACATTATAAAAAGTTACATTCACAATAACTTTGTCTATACGTTCCCATAATAAGGTGTTCATAAGAAGAAAGTTTTGAAAATCAGTATGAGACAGCTTCCGCCATCTATCGTCAGAGCAGAATAAGCAATTCTGCCGCTGTGTGCCGTAAAAGCACGTTTCAACTCACACAGATAAAGTATATGCTACGAGTATATTTACTACGAGTCTACCATTTCGACCCTCTTTTAGTGTGTGTGTGAGTGCTACGTTGATACACTAACCGTACACAAAATGTGTACCTGTGTGTGTAAGTGTAGTAAGTTGTATACACACACCGAGACCCTCCTATTCGGCTAAGAGGTAGAGCCAAGCTTCGTAACGGCAGACGTAGCGACATCTAGTTTGTTTTCATTGAAGTAATATTGGGACGGGATTTTCGCAGAACGTTGCACCTGATTTTTCTTATTGGATAGTTTTGTTATAATTATAATTTTTTCTTAATACGTATTCCTTGAATGAATATAAGAAGTGTCTGTTAGAAAATAAGGTTTTGTAGCTAATTAAATAGAAAACAGCTACAATATTATGCCATTTGGAACTGATGACAAAATATTTATTTTTATATATTAACTCAGGTACATTGCTTACAAAGTGCGTTAATTGGCGAATAAATATTATTATAAGTAATGCTACATTAATTTCGATGTCTTTATTCGTCAGTTCTTGCGTCATAATAGGTGTGCGCCTGCTAGTTTCAAGTTTGATTCCAGACCAGAAACTATCTGACAGATGAATTTAGAAATTGGCTTTGGTAACTTTGCCTATGTTTATATGTATTTTGTATTCTGTATACAAAATGGTTTGGTTGAAAGCAATGAGTAACACATTTATATAAATTGCCCATAATTTTTATACAAATTTCAGTTATTTAAATAATAAAATTATTTAAAACCAATTCATCTGTTGAGTGATGTCGCTGATGAATTAACTTCATGTGAGCTCAACTGTTTCGTCTTATAAGAATCGACCTAATGTCCAACCATTAGACGCTTATGGTATTGAGAACGCGTATTGAACTAATTAAAACAGCCAACGCAAATTCGTAATGCCTTAATAGTGTCTTGGCAATTAATGGTTATTTCATAATTTGGCAATTTCAATAGATAATAATTGAAATTGATTTGACTAAGAGATTGATTTTTTCTAAAAGAGTGAAGTTGATTTAACGCATGTGAATTGAATTTTATAACGTTGTCTAAATACGTCACATTACTGTTTTATAAACAGGTTTATATACTGTAAATAAATACTGAAGATTTTATTCTGCGTAATGTACTTATTTGTAAAATAAGTAGGTAATATAATTTTATTGTTTTCTTGCTTATGTGCGTTCGTTATTAACCAAACCAGGAGGCTCGTTTTATTGAAATAAATGTCGACTATGAGTTAATAAGCACTTTACTTCGACACTACAAAAATGTAAGAAATCGCGACAACCTTAATGCAGTAATTTTCGTCGATATATAAATATATAAGTTTTCACTTACGATCCTATACCGGCTATGCGTCCCGCTCTTAAAATAGAACTCTTTATCAAAGAGTTCCTCGCGTAGAACGGGACTGGACTCAGTTTTGTTGTAATGATTTTAAGCACTAACAAACAACTAGAGACTATTTCTCATTTATATGAACAAACGGACCGTACATTTTCCTCACACGATAGTATTTCTTAATTTGTTAAATGACGTAAAATATTATGAGTTAATTTGCACTAATGTGATGTGCGAAAATATTACAGAAATATTGTCCAATAAATTTAAACAATGGAACTAAATTGGTCGTGAATAAAATCTTATTATTATTTCATTTATCGTGCCAATTAATTTAAACTTGGTGCCTGCCATTATTACTTACGGAGAATATGCGTTACGTAAAATTTTAAAGATCGTTTTTAACACATATCTACTTTTAAGGAAATAAATACCACAATTTCATAGTAATTTTTGATATTATAGATATCTGGTATGTACGGATATTTTCAGTATATACCTACTCGTATATTATGCATTAAAACATCATCTCCAACGGTTTATAAGTCTTTCTTAAAATATTTAAGTGGATATTACGAAGGTTAAAAGATCAATTGTATTAAGTCCGTCAGAAGCAAGTTTTGGTTAAACTAGGTTATTACATCCGATGCCTTTACAATTTGGATAACATTACATCCCACGATACAAGGCACTTGTAACTTCGGCTACAGCTGTTTGAGTAATTTACATATATTGTGACGTCACAATTGAACAATAGTTGTTTAAGTACAAAAAAAACACTAATTTATTTAGACGACGACCACCCATAGCGGCGCCGGACTGACGACACCTCTATCACACTAATAAATTGACCCTCAGTTAATCAACGCTATAAATTTGATATGATTTGTAGAGCGATACGAATTCCGATGTACGACTACATGCAAAACCATTTAAAATAGCCGCGTTTATGTAATGATGTTAGTAACTGTGACGTAATAGCATTATTACAACTATAAATTGACGTAATGTTGTGTCTATTGTATCTCGAACGTGAATGTTCGAGAATACAATAGAATAGAGTAGATTTTTCGTAAGCTAACGAAGCACTGATGGACGCCTACATTTTGTATCGCAGCCAGATTAGTTCATTGACATTTCGCGTAGACACGAGGGGATGGTTGGGTTTCGCGCTCTGTTGTTTATACCCAGTTAGAGGGAGACGGAGACAGTGAGCTGGCAAATTGTCGCCGGCGTCTGGTAGTAGCAGGTGGCGATTATTGGCGCTGATGCGGCCGGCGGCTGCGTTTGAACTTTTGAAGGTCAAAAAATATGCGGTGTCTCTACATATTCGTGGATACATGTTTCATACAAAAATTTATATGTCAACAGCGTACCCGTAATGGTGATTTGTGTTTTACATGTATGCAAAACATGAAAGAAAATATTCTCGTGTTGATTTTGTCTTCATTCATTATTTTTTATCGGTATGTTGTAAATGAAAGACAACAGAAATAATTTATTAAGATAGTGAGATTCTGTGTTAAATTTAAAAAGCGACTTTTTGTTATAAATTTAAACTACGTACTCTATCTCTATAGAATCATACAAATATTACGATAAATTAATATTTGTAGTTTATCATCTTTACTGCTGTTGTACGTTTTAAATTACTAGCAAAATCTTCTGCAACAATGTTATACTCACCGTCATTCAACAATCCAATGTTAATAAGTGTACAACGTCGGAACGCAGCACTACTTGAGATAGCTTTTTTGTTTACCTCAGGTTATACTTTGTACGAACATTTACTATTATGCAAAGTTTTATCTGACTACTTAATTTCAATACTTATGACTTCCGCTTCAAGACTGACTGAATTAATTACGTTAACGCTAATGATGATTTATCTATATCTAGGTATTTCAATTCCATTGATTATTTCGAATAACTTTTGGAATATGACAAGTTATACTCAATTTTTATAAGTTTCTGCTGAATTAATTACTTGTAACACGGAATTTTCCCAAAAAATTCAAGTCGCATTTTTTATGTTAACGCTGTATAGGTTGAAATAAAGATACAAATGTAAAAAATATCTTGTGCAACTTGAGATCGTTTGTAATTAACGATATAACTGGTTTATACAAAAAAGTTAACGGAACTTGGCGCCGGCGCAGCGCGGTTACCGTGTACTTAACTGTTCGAGAGGCGGTCTAAAGTAAAACCTTATACCTATAAGTCATAACTAATGTAAGGTTTTACTTTATTTTATTTGGATATCTTATAGTTTAACGTTGGATGCGGCAAGCCAAGGACAGGGTGCGATGGCGCTCATTGGTGAGGCGTTCTTCCAGCAGTGAACTGAGATAAAACTGATTATGATAGTTTAATCTAAATATTAGATTATGATTCTCTACCACATAAGAATCAAATATATATCGGGTAATCATATAAAAACTCGTTATCATGATCAGCCTACTCCCGTCCACTGTTAAACATGGGGCTCTCCAAAGGTATGATTGGACTCTGGCTTTCCTCGATCTCATTCCGCCGCAATAATTTTCGTTTCCTTTTGTATATAGAATAAATTCAAAGCCAGTTACAATCGCTATTAAAATAAAATTCTATGGTATTTGTAATATACCTAATATAAATAACTCTAAATGGACCGAAATAAAAATTACTTTGTAGGACACTTCGTACTATCAGAAAATATAGGTATATGGTGATCATCGACACATGTTTATCAAAAAGTGTATATATTTGTTTCATTAAATATGTTTTTTTACTCTCATTTAATTTCACTTAATTTTTTATTGAAAATATTTCTGAATTTTTTGAAATTTACGTTTTTAGTACGCGCGTGTTTTTTTATGTACTAATTTCTTATTATGGTTATCATAAAATATATGTATTAGTGATTTTCTAATAATGATATTACTCGGTAATCGTTACGCGGATCGGGAGGTCCTGGGTCCAATCCCGGGTCGGGTGCTATTGGATTTTTCTAATTTAGAATTTCTAGTAGGACTCGGAGTCTGGAATCGTGCCCAGTGTATGGCAATAGGCTCACCACCTGTTCCATGTGACTTAAACGTAACTGGTGAAACGTGGGAGTGTACTACACTCCTCTGCCTACCCCTTCGGGGATTACAGGCGTGATG
>DWFV01000642.1:0-13325 GCA_018246775.1 Parelbella machaon machaon
CTGATATACGTAAAAGGGCTGGCAATGGTAAGAAATGAAGAGCTAAAGATCGGGGTCAATGGTGCGCTATTATATACAGCAGCCGACGGGTTGATGACAAGGATAACGCTGCAGGGATTCATTATATAAAAGTCAAATGTTAAAGAAACATTATTTTCTTTCATCATCATCATCATCATTATCAGCCTACTCCTTATTTTCTTTACTCGATATTAATATCACAAAGTCCTATTAGACATAACCAGTTACACAATAATTTGTAACCAAATGAGTTACGAATTTATAGCCATGAAAGCATGCATCCACGTTCTAAAAAAACTTTATTCGCTCTTGGACATCTCAATATTTTCTCGAAGACATACTGTGTAAACAGTAAATAGAGGATAAACAAAGTATGCAGGCGATACGATGAAGAACGTAAGAAGCTCAACGTACGTGTTTCCTTCGGCTTGCGAAGATTTTTCTTTCCTACTTTCCATGTGCATAGGTAGTTGTGTTATGCGGTGGATTAATACTCCCACTCGAAGTAATTTACCAAAATACGATTTACGGTTTTTGTAACTATACTAAAAAAGCTAAAATATAAAATTCTGGTTTAATTTCATCCGGCCCTTCAGGTGTCTAGCGAACAAATCTTTACATATACCTATCTCTTTTCAAGTTATATGCGTATTTAACGTTAAATTTCTATCTCTAAAACTTCAAAAATATATATCGTGAGACAACTGTAAAAATTCTCCACAATATTCTTTGTAGATATCTAAATTCTGTCAACCTGCACCAGACAAGCGTAATAAACTATGGCTTCTAACTTGGATAATTATTCTGAGATGACACACTTTCATTAGCGAAACTGTAAAAGGATGATAACTAAGTTATCTAATATTTGAATAATAGTCCTTGTACCATATTTACTTTAAAAATAGCCATTCCGTCTTTGTAACATAAGCTGAAAAAGGTAATTTTTCAAACCGTTTTCTTTCAGAATACCCATCCCCTCTTAACGGTTTTAAAGATGCCTCTCGTAAGCTTACCGCGCGCTTTTTGAACAAGGTTAGGCAACGTCCGACAACGTCGATGCCGAATGAAATATAATTACAATGGCCTATGTTTCGACTGCTACGCTAAAATGAAAGTAGATACCATTCAAATTAACAATGTACGCCAATATATTTGCAAATGATACTGGAAAGGCTGCCTCGTTAGTCGAGTGCTTACAAACGCGACTACTGGGTCCTGAGTTCCTTCCCCGATGCGGACAAAATATTATTGGTTTTCTGGGAATCTAGATTTAGATATGCCTAGTATATAACAAGAACCTCACCGCCATACCATGTTGGGAAATATAAATTTTTCCACCTCCCACTTCGAGGAAATACAGGCGCGATGTTATGTTATGTATATTAGAAATACATATTTTATCTTTCATTGAAACATTGAAAACACTAGATATTCGAACTGAACTTGTATGTTGGTATATAAATAGACGATGAACAGTTACATAAAGGATGGATGTAAAGGTGCATAAATATTGAACCTTAAAAATATACTCTATCATACGTGTAGGTATCTGCAGTATAAATCCAGAAGAGTAGTGGATGCGCTGATTGAACGAGGTTAGACGAAATCGGCTTATCGGCGATTGCGAATGGAGAATAATTTCATTTGCGTATGCAGTAGCCGCCCAACTGACGTACTGCTATGCAAATTGACTAGGCACGCCCGTATTAAACATTTTTCTCATAACGTCCATTGAAGATATGAAGGGAAAAGTTAAAATATTTATTAAGCCACACTTGTTTGCAATATTTCATGCCTTCAACGTAATAGATACATACATTAGTCTTTTAAATAAAGTTATATCAGTATTGTAAGACAACATCACGTGTGTATTTCCCCGAAGGAGTAGACAGAAGAGTATAGTACTCCCAAGTTTCGCCAGTTATGTCATACGTGCCATGTAAGTAGTAACGGTTGAGCCGGAGTCAGTGTCGAACACTTGCTAAAAGTTGCGGTCGTCAACAACAGCCAGGTGTAAAACAGCCATCCAATTAATTTGACTTTATAATTTCACGTATATTGCTTACTACACATATAACACAAATTCATATTGACTTTTATAAACTGATACTCCTTCTTTGCCTACCTTTGTTCCTTTCGCTAATAGCAAAGATTATTTTAGCTCTGTGTTGATAGACAACAATACGTGGATGTACTGCTTGATAACGAAATAAAACATTAACAATCCGATCATTGCAACGTACTCGAAATACCACTGAGGAACAAAATGATAAATTTATTATAATTGATATCATTATAGATAAAATACTACTTCGTAAACGATATGATTATAGATAAAAAATACTGCGTCATCTATAGTTTAGTTTATACCTACGATAATTAATGTGTTTGTTGACTTAATGAACAATACACATGAATTTCGTGGAAGGGTTTTTTGTTTAAATGTGTACACTATGAGTTATAAGATCTCTTTAGTAATTTCAATACTGTTCTGTAAGTATAACCGTTTCTATGCATTATAAAACAACGTCACGTTAAGAACCAGCTTTAGTTAAATCATTCTAATGTAAACAAGTAGTACATATTTAGACACTAAGATTGTAAGGTTTAGCTTATTTTTGAGAAAAAAGCAATTAGTTACCATTACCAAATCTAATCAGATTCACCATTGCTTTTAATAACTGTACAAGTGCCGACATTCTACCGTACCTATAACAGTTTTAATTATACAAAGATAAAAATGACTTGCAAAATACTACAAATAAATGTGGATATAACAATCTAAAATTATATATTTCGTCCTGAACGAACAATTAATAATTATTATTATAACATCTCTAACCTAACTCTAACCTTACCGACCAGGGCGTGCTGATTTTACATTCATTACTGTCTGCATACACGTTACACATAAGAAAATAAAAAACAATGTGACTGTTTTTGTTCTTTGTACCTAACTGCACTAATACTTACTAATGTTTTAAAAATATATATTATAAATACCGTAGGCGGAGCTATAGTAGCAGTTCAATCGAGTAAACTCGCCAGATGTTACCAGTTCACCTGGCTGGGCCCTCGTTCTTCCCATGACGATGCGTTCCTAAACACCACTTGTGAAGAAGTAACACAATCATTTGAAGGTGTGCCGTGTCAACACCCACTTGTCGTTTCAGGTAAGTAAAGAACTGTCATTGATACATAACATTTAATTATTACTAATTCATGTTATATTTCATTTAAATTATTTAAAATGATTTCAGACGACGGAACATGGCCAGATGTAGAATACATTTGGGAGCACCACGCCGATGAGGCTTCTTGCGTGCAGACTCAAAATGATGTCTGTGCTCAATACACTTATTACTTTAACGGACATGGTACGTCAAATACTACTTGCCTAAAATCTTAACAGTGATAAACTAGCGACGACAGTAGTTACTCAGGATCCTGGGTAGCGATGTCCTGAGACGCAACTCAAACATTGATGTCATGGGCGTATTAAAAGAATATATCACTGGCTATAGCGAGGAAGATGAAAATTGTAAAGAGAACTTGATGCCTTAGAATTCTTCATCATTATCATTATCAGTGAAGGCCTCAGCAGACATCTACGTCTTGCAGCAGCGATTCAGCTGCCTTTCCAAAGCTACATACAACCAAGTACTCCACACCCTACACTCAATCGAGTCGTTTAGTGTTAATACAAGCCTGAGAGCTTTCCTACGCACATTTGGGCGCTACTCATTTTGGCGACTAATTTAGTTGATAAATGTTAATTTTACGCTAAAAAAAACACGTTTTTAGGTAATTATGTAGTGACTTCCAAAAACATACCATACCACTGAACAGTTAATGTATATTATTAGTAAATATAATACTTAATATTTATCCATGACCAGTTAATTCACAAATAATTTTGTATACGAGTAACAAAATTGTTTATTTATTTGTTATTAAATTAATTATTCTTGGACAGTTGATCTGATGCCTAAAACATTTTTGATGTCGATTTCATAATTTACAATGGAATATTAAAAAAATTTAAACTAAAACATATTATTCTCGGTCATCCAAGCAATTTTGAGAATAAATGCTACGTATAAATTACTGAATTTACTTCCTCTGTTCATTGACCATTCAAAAAGGAAAGTTTTATTTTAAAAACTACAAAGGTACTTATTTCTTAAATTAAACTTAATGTTAAACTTATTATGAATTTAAACGTGATGCGATCGAACGTAGTTTGTCGCAAAAATATGATGAATCATTTATGCTAAAACGCGCATTTTCGATGCTACAACCAAATGCAGAGAGTCGCCGAAACCTTAGGCAGCCTCCGATGCGAAAAGTAATGTGTTTGCTAAGGCCCTAAAACATAAAAAACGTGCTAACCCTCACTTGACCAATATAGGAAAATCGGTAGTAGAATCCTTGATCTATTGTATCCTAAGAGAAAATCTGCGTTCAAGAGGAGTGATCAAACAGTTAATAATACTATCATATATATGTATAAGAACGAACAGTATACTTTATGAGAATCATCATTAGGAAGATTAACACTTGATTTGCCATATTATTAAGAGACTCTGAGCATTATTTTGTGAATATAATTTAAACCGAATGCCAACAATACGTTAAAGATTCCTGCTATCTGCTGAGGATTGACTTAAGATTTGACTCACTAGATGAGTGCTAAAGAGTATGAATGTAAAAAATCTTTCATGATGTATGACTTATATAAACTAAAAGAACAACAACTATTTAAAAATCGTTAATAATAACAACTGTATGTAGGAAGCGACTAGCTAATGTAAGTAGTACCTATAGTACCTAAGTCAATACATATGTATATCTTATTGCAGTGGAAAATTCGACGTACATGTGCACTAGAGGGGTGTATACAACTGGGGAGCCAATCAACAGCGGTTGTTATGAGCAAAACGAAGGAGGTTTTACGATTAGAGTGTGTTTCTGCAGATCCGTACCAGGAGGCGTCCCATGTAACAATGCCTCTTACAAAGCTATATCCTATTTTATTTATTCCTCCGCATTTCTTTTTTTGCTAGCAAACAAAAACTTTTACACATTGCCATTCATATTTTAACCATATCAAACTGAACATTTAGAGATAGTTGTCTTCAGTACCTACATTATATACTTACGTTAATTTCTGTACTGTATATAAAATGATAAATTATACGTGATAAGCAACCATTTCAATGACTTATTATTGTCTAAAGGACATCAACTTTTGAAGACCTTGACACTACTTACGAGTAACAACATGGTTTTAAAAAAGTTTCAAGTTTTTTAACAGGCCACAGATTTGTTCTTGCTACTGGATATGCTTTTTAAAATACGCAGAATTCACCTTTATAGCGTAAAATGTATCGGGCTGGAAGTTTAAATATTTAAAGGCGGTAAATTGTTAACTAACATTGGCATATTGTTCAATCTACATGGGACGTTTGATAAAGATGGAAGGGAGAATTTTGTCGTTGCGACATTTTATTTATATGGCACATTTAATTTTTATCTAAATATATACCAAAGTAAAATGGCGTGATGTATCAATCAAATAAGTTAGTATATAGTTAGTGCTGTCTATTTTTTTAAGTCCCTTTTTTGTGTGGATTAGTTTTTTCTTTTGATGTACATATTTTCATGACACTGCCGCCAATATAACCCGAAAACATAATTATTCCATACAACCCATCTGACTTTGCTGACGAAGCGACGAAGCACCACGAACTGAATCAAACGGTAACGTTTGAACGCATTTGTGGAAATGCGCCAAGACCCTTCCACGTGTAGGTATACAAAAAAAAAAAAATTTTTCATTGGCCGACCAATGTTGATCGAAAAAAAAACCAACATGCATCAAGTAAACCTGTACACTACTAATATCCTGATCCAACACGGCAGCTCAATGTATACAGCAATTTTAATATACAACGACTTGACTATTAGTGGGAGTGAAAAACGACATATTCTAAAAAAAACTACATTGTCATACAGATTCTCTTTACTTGAAATGGTAGTGAAATACTTTACGGTTTTGATTGAAACTTTTCCAACATATTTGTTTGTCTATCATTTGCTATACAAACATTTCTCTTCTTGTGCAAAGGCACTGATTTAAAATACTCAAATATACAGAGGTTCACAACAGACATTAAAATAAAATGTATACGATTAAGTAACATAGAATCTACACAGCACACCATATAACGATATTTCAGTGGACTTCGTGTAACAGTAATGAAAAAGACAAAATGCCACTATTTTATCAGCAACGATTAGGAAAATCTTTAACAGTAAAATATATTGCCTGCAGCAACGCAGAAGGCTTGTTTCTTTTTTAGCTGAAAAAAATCCGGTTTGTTGTCCAATTTCATAGACTTTATATTGATCGCGATAATTTAGTTAGTTTTGGTATGAAAGCTCTGTGCCACAAAGTGTTTATTTGTCTATACAATATCTGTATAGTGACGTGTCCCTACTGTCAGTCTACGACAGCGATATTGAAACTAGGAACATCATAAATTTAAATGTTAGAAATCGCGGTGGTTTTATACTAAGACCATAGCACAAGTGAATAGAAAAAATGTATTCCGTATTAACGAGGGGAAATGCAATATTAACTTATACATTAAGTATTTTATCATGTCTCACATTTTTGTGCTTCCTATCCACGTTAACCGTAGATTACAGAACTGCAGCACAAATGAACACGGTAAAAGTAGTAGTGTAAGTACATTTTACTTACTATAAATTATATTTTATAGCAAAAAAAAAATTGTATGTAATGTGTGTAACAACTCGTGTTGTATTTACGAAAATATTAAGAATCTCCTGAAGTGGCTGCCACACTGTCATTCGAACATTTATATTTACCATAAATACTCGAGTAACACTTTATTATTATTGTGACATGGCGTCCTAAATAGTTTAAACTTTGCAAATGCAATAGAAGATTTCATTACAGTGAGTAAAATTTTTTACACAAAATGTGTATTTAACATAAAATAATATTTCCAAAAATGACACGTTTCTTTCCATATTTGTAATATGGTAAGCTAAAATTAAGTAAAGAAATTTTTGTAACAGTATATGTATTGTATATAAAAGGGCCTCCTTAACCAATAACACTAGGAAAACTGACACATCAGGCTAAATCATTATTACATTATTTATTTTTCAGTAAAAACGTTCCAGACTATGGAGCTTCAAGGGAAAGAAATGATCTTGGATACTTAACTTTTGATCTCAAGACAGACCTGTCCAACTTATTCAATTGGAATGTTAAACAATTGTATCTGTACTTGACAGCTGAATACATCACCCCTAATAATGAACTTAACCAAGTTGTATTGTGGGACAAGATTATCTTGAGAGGAGAGAATGCTGTATTAGATTTTAAAAACATGAATACAAAATACTATTTCTGGGATGATGGGAATGGTCTTAAGTAAGTAGTATTACATTGCATTTGAAAATGTTTTTCTACCCCAGAACCATATATACATGATAATTTTTATTATTTACAAATTGGTAATGTCAATTGGATATCAATAATGAAATAAGAAAGGTATCAGCATTTCCTCTGAACATACCTAGGGAAATAAGAAATAATAAAAATCTGTCACTGCTATATACTTAGTGAGCTTAAGTATAATTGTAATTCCTACTTAAATTAAATAGTATTTACCAAGGTTTGTTTTTCAAAAGAAATGGTCACATAAGGTGTTTGATATCTTAAATTGTGAATGATAGTTACAGAAAGTAAATGGGGAACAGTACATCTTCATAGCTTGGCTGAAAGAATAAAATAAAAATGGAAGTTGTGCTATAGAAATAAGAACATTCCGAAGTATCTGAAGTAATAGCCAATAAAGTTATGTATGGTAATGTGAGACAGAAAATGTAGTGACCAATATTAAGAAAGGAATACTAAAATGTTATGAGAATATAGAAAAGATGTACTATGATAGAGTGGGAATGATAGTATGAAAAGAGGTAAACCTAGATATGTTTCTCATTTCAAGCAACACAAAAAGTGAAGAGTATATTAAATAGATAAGGTTTTATTTTAATTTTTATGAAAGTGGAAGAAGCAGGATAAAATAATAAAGACAAAAACTAAAGATGTTTGTCAGCATCATAGCTTATGGAAATTGTTGGTCTCTGCTTACCTTTGCGGGGAATAGGTTTGTCAGTATGTACTTGTGTATTAAATTGAAAAATCACTTGATTCTGTCCTTAATATAGTGATTATCACAGAGTAATGTTCAGTTATTACTTTTAAATCATTGAAGAATACTGTAGATTGACAATTTTTGGTATAATTTCTATTTACATTTAAACACTTTGTATCAGTACAGTTTTTTACACATTGATAATCAGTTAATGCAATAGTTGGGATAAACAATTGTGACAATTGCTCACTTATGTAATGATATTGTGTTTTGAACAATTATTATTTTTCAATGACAAAATGCTCCACAATTTTTTTTTAAATATATGGCAACAACTGTGGTCTGTAAAACAATTATGTCTGTGATTACTAGACATATGGTAACTTTTCACCTGGATATGGTAAAACACAATAATCATCAACTATCAACTTGTTTCATAGCTATTTTTATGGTTATCCAATTTTGTGATAATCATGTTAAACTGCTAAAGTTTTACATGTGTGTGGATTAAAAAATAACTTTATCTATTTTCAGAGGTCACAACAATGTCACATTAACTTTATCTTGGAATATAACACCAAATGCTGGGCTTTTACCAAATGTTCAAGCAATTGGCCAGCATTCATTCAAGTTCCCAATAGAATACACACAGACGAGAGTATGATTAATGGAGACTTTCATTTTATTTATATGAATTGTTTAGGTGAAAATGAACTTGTACATTATTTGATACCAATGAATATACAAGTTTTAAATGATATTTGGCTTTGATTTATGCGTTTTTGCACATTTACTTTTTTTAAATTAGGGCACCTAATCTTGTACAAATTTCTCATATGATATTTGTTTTGCCTAAAATATTTGTTAGCGTCCAGTGAAATCTATATAGGAAATTAGTGTAAGGTGTGCTTTAATAAAGTTTGTTAGTATATTTAAACTGATGCATTACATACTTATTCTCAAGAAAAATACACAGTGAATCATTAAATATATTTGCCTACATGTTAAAATTTACATAACTATCACTACAATAACTAAGATATATATTGTGTGTAATTATAAAATATATCTGGATTGGTAAATATTCAAAATACAAGTTTCATGTGGTATTTTATATTTGTCAATTACATTTTAAGATACATCATTGTTAAATTGTAGCCCTACTCATTTGATCTACAGCAGAAATAACTACTTTGTATCATTCCTTTTAATATATATGTATATATCTACAAAGGTACATTACTAACTGTTTCTGGTGGACTTGATTAAATCCTTAAAAACTTTAACTGAACATGGTGTTTATTTATTTCATAATTCTGCACCTGATCATTCTATATTTTGTTGTATTTGCAAGTATGTCCTAATTACACATTATGCCAATGTATTTATTTTATCAGAAATTTAGAAACAATTTACAGCTCTATATAACAAGTGTATTTAAATTCACATTTTTTTGGTAGTCACATAAACACTTATAATAAATTTATTCTACTACATTTTACAATTATGCATGAAATTACTCTTTTCATGAGTTGAAAATTTTTATTGAAGTTGGTCATCACCACAGTTAAAACTGCATTGTTGTATTCAAACTATATATTTTTTTTATTTGAACCAGATTCAAGCAAATGTTCTAGGCAATGTGATTTTCGAATTTAGAACACAATTTAGACAGAACATTCTAATATGTTGTTTAATGTATCAAGGACTTATTTAACTAAAGTAAGAAATAACAATTTCTAAACTGTAGAAATAGTTGAACATGTAACAAATGCTTAATTTACACAACAAATTAGACATTTTGTGAATAGCTAATATAATGAACTAATTTAAGTTAGATGATAAGTACTAAATTATTTTAAAGTAGCTGTTCCATATGAAAAGAATTAAATAAAAACTATTAACAATCTGCTAAATTATTTACCTGTATACTGCGGCAATAACATTTTAATTTTGTGTCCTTATTAGATTATTCAAATGAATAATTTAAATAAAAAGCAAATAAAAATGGGGTAAATTTCTGATAGCTAACAGTCATCTTTGTGCCTCTTTTTAAGTTATACCTAACAAAGATTTTTTTAGATACAATATAGTTTTCATAGCATTGCCACAATTATGCTGGTATTTAAGAACCATGTTTTATATACAGTATCATTTTTTCCAAAAAATTGAAGAGAACTATGTGGCATTATAATAAAATGCCAGTATCAATAAGTATATAGCAGAACCTTATTAAGAGTTTTAGAGTCTAAATTGGGACTCCTGATTATTTAACTTGTAACATCACTATTACTGCAAATTGCATAAGTTTTTATGGAACTATTTATATATGTATTCCCACATTTTGACTAAACATTTGAGTTATGCAAACTATCTACTTTACAAGAGCACAAATCATTTCAATGATTTGAAAAAGAGGCAATTCAATTTTTTCCAACATTTGTATGGTTAAGTTAAGCCAAAGCCAATAAAGAGGACGGTTATTCATATTTGATTCCCCCGTCGCCATCAGCTTATTACAAGAAAATAGTAACTCTAATATTACATAATTATCAATATGAAACAGTCCACATATATTGCTTCCATGCCACAGCATGATTCAACAAATCTACCAGTTACTACAATTTTCTCATTCTACCATTTGAGTTCTAACATCCAAAGCTAATACAATATGCATGAAAAAATATTGCATGTTATATATCATATCAATTGTGTACTCTTCAATGTATAGTCACATCTCACAAACAACAGGCGTCACATAACAAATGACTTTGCATATACAAAAAAATTATCTAATTACATATTATTATGAAAACCAGAACAAGTAATGTTATTAAGCATGACCAGTATGTGTGAATGACTAGCATGTTGTGTGATTTGTTAATAAAATACTATTTTAAAATGTTATTGTAAGTGATTAGGTCATTATGATTAGTGGTTGGGTCATATCATCCACACAAGTTCAGTAAAATATCCATTCAAAACTCTAAATTTACTAAACATAATACATATTTAATCTGCAACAAGAATTGTCTTTAGATTAAATTACATTGACGTTAATTAAACCAATAGGAGAGGTTAATTTGTAAATTTAAAATTACCAAGATGAACACAATGATGTCTAGTATAGACATACATAATAACACAAGTAAAGGGATATAGGCAGAGATGTAGTACTCCCATTTTTCTGCCGTTTTATTATACATTTCGTGGAATACAGGATGAGCCTACCATTTAACAACATGCCGATGACCAGCATGCCGATTTGTTAATTGTAGCACACAAAAATAGCTTGAAATAGACTGGTGAATGATAATGTAGAGCAAATTTATTCTAAAAAATTCTAGGAGAGTACATGGAATATAACATAATTCCACCTCTTGGTTCAGTCAAAGACAAGTGTAATTTGGGCCATTCTCACATCAACACAGAAAGCTAAGACATTTTTTGACAAATATCAACTAAATAAATTAATTATAGTACAAACTGTCATAAAAATTCACAAAAATTAATGAATGTAGAGTATAGTCAGAGAACTTTTTGAGAAAATGTACATCATAATAGTAGATATTATGTGAAAATTTAGTAGTTTAGCACATATGTACATATATGAAACCCAACCTGAAAGCCAAATGTTGAATTTACCAACACAAACATTTAAAAACCCATTCTCTGTAGTGAACATCATTGTTATGTAGTGATTGATAATGGTTTTAAGATTCATTGCTTTATTAACAGTGAAATCTAAAATCACAGTTGAGCTGTACTGAACTTCTTCACTTCTCACTGGCATGCTTTATAAAGATGATTCCGAGTCACTATCACATAGTTTCATTGAGAGCATGACTAATAACTTGAGTGATATTAGTAAATGTTTCTAGTTAAAAATTTAACACCAAATAAAACCAATACAGAAATAATAGTCTTTATAAACATATATTGTTATTATTCACAGTATTTTTTTCTTCCATTTGCATATCTGTATACCATATATGAAATAGAAAGATACACTCTGTCAAAAGACCTAATATCCAAAATCTGTGGAAACGGTAAAAGAGTTACTCGTGTTCACAAAGTTCTTAGGTTGCAAGGGCATACTACTTGAGTATGGAGTCGTTAGGATGTGACATGTGCGGATAGAAGACGTGTGGCGGGTGTGGCGCGGAGGTTAAAGCGCGCGCCCGAAGTCGGCGTGGCTCCGCTGCGGGTCGTCACGCGCCTGACAGCGGCGGCCCGTCAGTTTGCACGTCCTTGTCCTCTGTAGACGGCGCGCAGCGATCTGAACCGTACCGCCTCGATAGATCTAACATTTCTCGAAGACCCTACGACATGAAAAACTCTATCATGCACTGTCATATTAGATAGATTAGAAAAGTCCGTGATTCGTATTTATGCGATTGCATTGATGCTACATCTCGCTTTTGCAACTAACTACCTTAGATTGCATAACGATTCTATTGATATTGTACCAATGCAAGGTAACAGGAAATAAGAAATTCCTTGGAGGGGATTAAAGAAGAGTAATTTTGCAGTGAATGCTATTATCACAAAATAAAAAACTGGTAAATGTTGCTAGTGATCCATAATTGTTCTATACATGTGTCACAAATTTTATGACAATCATCTTTTTTTTGTTAACTACTTCAGGCTTGCACAAAAAATAAAAATAACATTTATTAAAATAACACTAAATCACCTTGTTCTCAGTTATAAGCCTTTGGTATAATTCTTCTCCTTTTCTGGAATCCCCGTTTGCATCAATATTCACAGCTTTATACATGATACTCTTCATCTCATTGATTCTCTCAGCCTGTTGACGTATTTGCTGCAAAAAAGATGTCATTGCAATTATCTATACTTGGGCACAATATCAAAGTAAGAATAAAAAATAAAATAATGTTCAACCCATTGGTCATTCCACTGTTAGAACATGGATCTCCACTCATATTGTGAGGGTTAAGGCCATAGTCTGCCACACTGGCCAAGTGTGGGTTGGCAGACTTCACACACCTCAGAAGTTTTTTTTTTTACAAATTCTAAGGTGTGCAGGTTTCCTCACGATGTTTTCCTTCACCGTTAGCAAGTGATATTTAAACTTAAAACGCA
>DWFV01000643.1:0-13322 GCA_018246775.1 Parelbella machaon machaon
ACGACTCGCCATGACCGTGGAAAAAAGCGCGTCTTACTTTTCTCTATATGACTTAAGTATGACTGTGCTTTATTTATAAATGGAATCTAACCGGTGGTAATTAAGGTTGTATTTACAATGCGTAAAATACGAAAGTTAGATTATAGCGATCGTTAAAAACACACCATGGGAATGGGAACTTATTAAAAATTACAATTAAGCATCTACTACTACTGTTTGAAAATTCTTTGACGTTATTTATCGGCATTCCATTGTATTTATTGTGTGTTAAATTTTTTGATTGAAGAGAACATTCCATTACATTGAAATTTCATCTCATAGTTTAAGAGACTCAATGATTTTTTTTCTTGTTGCAGATCGCATGTTGGAGAGAGATGCAGGTTTCGTTTCTGGTGGAGAAGATGATGACTCTTGTTCCGGACCCGCCCACTCGGACGATTCCGGAGTGAGATTAGTTGAACCAGAAAGGAAAAGAGAAAGAACGCCTTCAAGACTACAGCCTCCAAAGAAACGCATCCGTCTAGATTCACGGGAGGATTTGGCGAGTCCAGAGAGCGACTCCAATCCGTTCAGGCCATGGTCTTTTACCGAGGAGCCACAAAATGAGCCTCTGTCCTTAGTCAAGAAGAATTCCGAAACTAGTATGCTGAGGCAGCGAAGAAGGCCGTTAGAACCCCCGCCGCCGCCTCCATCCGTGTCAGAACCGAGACCCGGTCCACCGAGGGTACCACCCCACCCTGGTGTTGTAGAACCTTTTACAGAGAAATCGAAACCGCGTGAGCAGAGAAATTACAAGAACATGACGAGGGAGCGACGGATAGAAGCGAACGCTAGAGAGCGGACGCGGGTTCATACAATCAGCGCCGCCTTCGACACCCTGAGACGAGCGGTGCCCGCGTACAGCCATAACCAGAAACTATCAAAGTTATCAGTCCTCCGGATAGCGTGTGCGTACATTGCTGCATTATCAGCTGCCATCGAACCCGACAGCGATCTGCCCTCCGCAGTGGAAACCGTCACGCAAACAATACACACGGAGGGCAAACTCAGAAAAAAGAAAGACGACCCATGAATACAATTCGAGTCCACAGGACTTTAAATACGATGGTTACAATAATACCGTCCTTCGAGGCCTACTGTCCACTGTGGTAGTACAAAAACGACAATAATAATGAATAGCGATAGGGATTGCAATTTATTTATTAAAAATCAGTAGTTTTAGGGTCGTTTTTGCTATAGAATAAGCTTTACGAATCTCGACAAATGACTGATAGTAAATAGTTGCCTATCAGTACAAAGAATGTTATTCTCGTAATGTTGTATTATCAAACATTATAAACTTGACGTTCATTTGAAATTGGAACTCGATTGACGGATAACTTATAATTTCAAACTTTTTAAAGAAGGATGTTAACGATAATATTTTTTTGTCTGTTGCTACTATATTATCATTTTTTTAAGCGTTAATGTCAAAATGCAATAATAAAATAATGTCATTTTCCTTCTCAAATAGAGTGTTTAAAATTGGGTGTGATCTAAAAATGTTTTGAGAAAATAAAATTACGAGGATAACCCCCAAAGAAAATGTTCCTGAATCCGTGTATTTTCAGATCTCTTATTATAAAAAGACAGCTTGGCATTCGAATAGGTTCCATGTTCCGAACACCACCCGATAAGTTAACCATTCCCATATAGTGTTGTAAGGAGATAAATGTAAAACCATGTATATGTTTGTACTTTTGGCTTTAATACGTACTATTTATTACAAATCGAGTCAGTAATTTTAAGACAGAATGTATGTATTTTATATGGTTAGGTTAAGTTTGTAAATAGTAATTCTAAGGCGTGTATAGAAAACGGTTGCAGGACACACAATATATAATCGTTGGTTCATTGTTTTTATATATGTAAAAGGATTCGCTTTAAATCTGCGCCGGACCGGTGTTTGCACTTTTGGCGCGAAAGGTATAATGATATCTATGGATTGTCTGTTGTGTTCCGTTTGTCTATGCATACATTTCTTTTGGATAAACCTTTGAAATTTAAGCTGATTTAAAATATTCAACAGGCTTTTCAGTAAAACAAGCCAAGTGATGTATTATAAATCCGTTGAAGCATTTATGAGAGAATGATAAATATTTATAAAATATAAAAACGTGAATCCTATATACAAATTCCATATTTTGTGGCAATAATGTAATACTTGACAATGATTTATTCATTGAAGAGTAAAAAATGTATTACCCAAGTTTAAGATCCAAGCTTTTTCTAAAAAGAAAAGTTATTAAAAATATATTGACATCGTAACACATGCCTTGAACACGTATTGTGATTTGTGATATAAATAATGTAAATATATATTATACATATACATACATATAGACATAAAACGGCATCATGGTTCGTGTAAAACAATAAAATTATTATAAAAGACTCATTTTACCTGCGATTAATTCAAAATAAAGAAATGTGGTTGATTTTGCTCATAGATATAATATTTTTGAAACCCACACAATAATAGAACGTATAATATGATATGTCGTAATGACCCATAGAAAAATGATTTTCACTTTATTCATTCATTGAATCAATTCATTAAACGAAAAAGAAAATGTTTTGATGTGTTTTTTTGCCAATATATTATTTGCTATAAGCGAAATCAATCGAAACCGTGTATACGTACTCACAATGTTTGATGCAAATTAAAAAAAATAAATGAAAGAGTTATACCAATACTTTCTTGTTTCATTTTCGTTTCTTCTTTATATCATATTATATTTTGACTCATATTCATATTAAATATATACAATAATTGTAAATATTTCAAAATTGACACAATTAAAAAAATAAAAAATACCTGGCTGAATTTAAAGCATCTGAGCATAATTTTTTTTTTATTTAAAAACAAAACTCATATTTGTATTACACGCAAACTGTTTTCAGTGCCAATTCGAACCAGGTGTCGTCAGATAGGTATGTACATATAAAGATAAGCATTATAATTATCACAAGCTACCTAATTTTTGGAGACATCTGTATTTACTTTGTATTATTTTAGTTTGCCAACATACCGTACACATTGAGTTTTTTAGAAGTGTGCAAATTCCCGCTAAACCTTAGGACAAATATATAAAACGACGCCTAGCAAAAGTATTATGCCAACTTCGCTCTCCTATTGCACATCCTTACGGGAAACCATCGTAATGTTGTTAAAGTATGTTTGTATCAAAAACTTTGCGTGCTACTGAATTAGGTTTTATCCACTCCGCACCAATCTAAAGTTAGAATACAAAAAAATATATACATAGGTAATCTGCTGGATACTGTGCGTAATTTAATAAACATAGATCTTTCTATATTTATTAAATTACGCACAGTTACGCACAGTAAATGTTCATCAGTTATGTACGTTAATATCTTTATTAACGTACATAACTGATGAACATTTATAACGAGATTGAAAAGGCGAAATTGTTAGGTCAGTGAAATTCCCTAATTTGTGACAACCCTTAGAAAATAGGCGTGACAGTAAATTATATTTTGGTAATTGTCATATTGCATACCTAGCAACAATTGTATCGTCAAAAAAAAAAAAAAAACAATTATTTAATATGGTAATTTTCCTCTAGTAACAGCAACATGGTACAATTTACAATGATTTTTTTTTACACAAATATATTATTTTATTAGTTCACTTAGTCATCTTAATTTACACATTTAAAATTTGCTAATATTCTAAATAATAAAATATTAATATGAATTTGATTATAATACTGATTTCAAAAAATTTTTAATCAGCATTTAGTATAATATTTTTCGTAGCATGTTAATGTTATCATCTCAAGTTAAAATTAGTCTTCAATAAATGTCACTCCTCCACACGTTAACCCTAGTATTTCATAGTACCTAAGTTATGCACAATATTGTTTCTGAAATATGTTACGACTTGTGACGTCACGCCTCCAATACCGCAGTACATACTGTGGTGTAAATGAAATATGTTACTTGCTGGTTCTAAAACCAACTAGTCGCGTGTACTGAGAACAAGGAGTGCTGTTACCGGCGACCGGAAGGCACACATTGTTGGTCTGACATTTGTCTAAATAGGAAGCAACTGGGCATCTGTTCATTTACAATAACGCCCCACAGCTGCAGATCCTGATAACACGTGCCCCCGTGTCAATAATCATGGAACCCTTATCAAGATATGATGGGGGAGGTCTTGCGGATGTGTGTTATCTTTGATGCGGTGTCGCAAAAAAACATTAAAGTCAAAAAACCTATATAAATCAGGCGTTTAAGTAATATATAGTTGTAAGAGTACAAAGGACCTGTAAAAAATGAGAAGATGTAACGTTTCGTAAATAAAAAGTGCTTGCGCAGCTAGGTACCTATTAAATATAAAAATAGCTTGATTGTAAAAATTCAAAAATATATAGGTACATATAATCTAATCGACTCGGACAGTCGTACTATAGACGATTTGAATAGTTATGATCTGGCTCATACAAAATGACGCGAAAATAACAAGTATGACTTATTAGTTTTCCACTATAATATTATAGTTTATGTATTAGTTGTGTCTGAGATTTAAATTCTTTAAAATTGAGGATAATTCGATTGAGCCTTAATCAATTTGGTTACTGAAATTTAAAAGAAAAAGTTGTTCTATGTACTGCCTCTTATTTTGAGAATTAACGGATGTTATGTTAAATAATGATATTATACGTAATAAGTCAAATTACAAGTGCGTTATTACGATTCTTAGCAATCTAATACCCAAATATCAATATTAAAGTAACAACATGGCGCCATTTGTTCCGTCAGATTAAAAAGTATCCGTAAAAATTTGTTGCAAGTCCCCATTGGCAATCAGTGTCGTTGACATTTGTTCTGCACCTTTGTGTAAACATATGACCCCTTGCTGTGGTGACAATACGATGACAGCTGTGTCACAATTTATATAACAAATGTGTCCAATCAACCCTAGCCTGATTTACGAAGGGCAACATGTTTTAATAGCTTTTGCCCATTGATTTATTATGTACCAAGGTAGAAGCAATTTTTACCCGCACTACCTACTACTACATATTAATTTAAATTTTGATATTGCTACAGCGTCATTTCTTTGATAAATTGTAAACTATACAAATGTGAATTTATAACAAAAATACAAAAAATACTATGTATGCTACTCTACATTAGATGGCGGGGTATACAATACTGTATCCTTGTATTATCAGGGCATCGCATGTTACGCCATCTACCGAAAGCATACGCAGTTATTTGAATCAATTCAAACTACGTTCAATAGATGGCGCTGGAATTTATATAAAACATTTCAAGGCGGGAAAAATACATACCAAATGTTTAGCATACTCTTTATTGGATTTCCTAAAAGTAAGTTACAACTGGAAGAATTAAGCAGTCCATTTCATGCATCTTGTATCTAGGTGAGTTCCTAAGCATTTCACGCTGCAGTATCGCGCCCCACACGGTATGCAAGTGTAGTTTGATAGGAAACCGCATACTGCACAAAAGTGACGATCTGGGAATCTGCAAAGTATATACAAAGATTACTATAGTAACTGATCAGTTAATATTTACGTTTAACTTGATAAATTTGACGATAAGTTTGTAAAGGTCTCAATTCAGTTATTTGTATTCTAATGTAGCTATGTAGCTAACATTCAACAAATAAATGATTGTTATTACCATAATTTGGCAGCAAATATCATACATAATAATTATATTGGTTATGTTTTTTCGCTAATTACAAAAATAAGGAAACTAAATTGTTTATATTAAAAGTAAAAGATTATAATAAAACTAAAGACTCACCTAGATGGGGGCACTTGGGCTGACAAGTAGTTTGGAGGGTCTGGTCTAAAACTAGCATCCTCTTCAACCAGCTGAGCAAACGTTTTTCTAAACCTCATTTTATAATACTCTGCGCTTTTCGCTTTCTTCTTTCTTGTGGGTTTTTCATTTGAATCAGCAAATTTAGGTACTTTTTTCGACATGACCAAATCTGCATGAGGGTCTTCATGAAAGTTGTCTTGTTCCAGAGCCTCAATGGCCTTCCTGGCCCTCCGTTTCCTTGCTGCATCGTCTAGGATTCTTCGTTTTTCTATTTCTTTAACTCTACCTGATTCTCTTGATGTCATTTTGAATATGTTTTTTATTATCTGTAATATGTATGTATAGTTTAATTTATTAAGATCGACTAAAAAACACTAACTTAATACTCCCTAAAATAATACTATTAGAGGTACCTTCTCTATTTTTCATATTTACCCTTCATATTTGCTACATAATTCATATTTACCATTTCCCCTTCGGGGATTACAGGTGTTATGTTGTTTTTTTACATGATAAAAAAAATAAAAAAAAAAGTAGGAAATATGGTACGAGTTCAATTCAACATACCTTATTAAAACTACAATATTATCTATAATCCTTTCTCATGGATAGGAATGCTCAGCTGATCCATCAAGTCATCGACACGAGCCTGCAGAGTCTCCACTATATCAGAAGATATAAACACATGGGTTTCGTCTAGATCTTGTAGTATAAACTTTTGGCCAAGCGCATGGGTCTCATCCAGGTGAAGGAGAAACTGTTTCATTGCAGGATCACTGGAAGACAAATACAGCAATGATGTCTAAGAAACGTGGTCTAAGCGCCGATGAGAAGAGAATCAGAATGTTGGAGATATTTCACAAGAGTAAAGATTTCTTTCAACTAAAGGTATATCTTTTATTTTTGGTTGTTATAAGCTGAAATCCATGGAAACATATTTAGGAGCTTAAATGAATATTTGAAATTTAATTTTAATTTTGGTTTATGAATAAAACAAGCTGTATTGTGGGATTTCTTTATCTTTAACATTGTAGTATTTAAAGTGTTATGAGCATCTAACTTGTTGTGGTACCCATATTAAAGCAATTTAATATTTTTGTATTCACTCATATTCTTTGGTTATAGGTTGGTTAATTTTTAAATAGGTAGAAAAATATACATTGATTTCATAGTACTCTAATAGTGCAGTCAACATTTTTTTTACACCACATTTATTACACAAAGTGTTCTACGGTCATAAAACTGCAGGAATTAGAGAAAATAGCACCAAAGGAAAAAGGCATCACAATGCAGTCAGTTAAGGAAGTCCTTCAGAGCTTGGTCGATGACCATCTTGTTGACACTGAGAAGATTGGTACCTCAGTATACTTCTGGTCATTTCCTAGGTATTTATAATTTTGTGTATATTGGTACTTTTATGAACTATAATAATAACATTAAGGTCTTTCGAGTGGTTGCAATAGGAATTGCTGTTTTAGAAGTGCTGGTTTTAAATCCCGGTTCAGATATCATTACTATTGAAACTTATTTCTAATTTAAAATTCGTAATATTGGTTCAATCTGGTTTTGTGCCTGGTATATGGCAATAGACTAACCACCTATTGTACCATGGTGCATAAATGTAACAGGCTAAACATGGGAGTTTAATACACTTCTCAGTCAAACTTTTCTAGATTTACAAGTGTGATGTTACATTTTCATGAAATATATATGCAGTCTACACTTGAGATAATTTAGTTCTCAAATCGGTCTAAAGTTTATAATTTCGTATCTTCCTCCTTTCTTACTAAACAATTTCTTAACTGGCAATAATTGAATAATTCGTACAACTTATATTACAGTCATGTAATCGGTTTTTTATTATAGAGATTCTATTTGTAGGTCTTTTGTTAACTTTACTTTGTTAATTCAGCAAAGCTAAAAATGTCAAGAAGAGGAAACTGATGGACCTGCAAAATGAGTTAAATGATACATCAAAAAAGTTAAAAACGGCAGAACAATCCATAATTTCTGAATCAGTAAGTTTATTGGGTATCATAAATAATATATGCTAAAATCTGACATCTAATGGTTTTATGGTTATCATCTAAATTTTTTGATTGAATACTTAAAACAACAACATTATCAATTATTGCTGATAATGAATATAATCTTGTTATTAAAACAGATTGGTAGAGAGGATAGTGAGGAAAGAAAAACAGTATTGGCAACCCTCAATGAAATAGTAAAAAAAGAGTCAGAATTGAGAACAGAGTTACAGAAATACAGAGATTCTGACCCTGATTATATAGCACAGTTAAAAACCGAAATAGGGGTAAGGTTGACAGTTACTAACATGCTCTGAATAATATGTAATTGCACAATATTGTTCCTAATTGTTATCTAGGCAAGTGCTGATCATTATAGATCATTATGATTGTTAGAATGGGCCATCATGAATGCAAAAATCACGAAGTCATTTTAAATCCATCATTTTGTTATTTTCAAGATTGAAATATCACATTTCAGGATTTGAAATCTGCTGTAAACAGATGGACTGAGAACATTTACATCTTGAAGTCATACATAAAAAACACTTTCCAAATGGAAAATGATGTTATTAACGAGAATTTTAATATTGCTCCTGATATGGATTATATTGAGGATTAACATGGCACAAATTATAGTTCTTTTTATTTGATTTTAATAAAATATTTTAAATTCTTTGCTATTCATGTGTGGCATACAGATTCTTTTAATAACTTTGGCTTGTAACATACTGTTAAAGATATGCTATGTACAGTATTACTAGTTCATCATCATCATCACTAGTTTATAATAAGCACGAAATAAGTGGGAATATACAGACAACGGTTGTCAAATAACAATGACTTTCAGCGTGCATTGTGCATAATTTATTCGTAAAGGTCACTCATATTTACCATTCAACAAGTACTCCTTTCTTAACATTCACCATGATTCATTATTGTTATCAAACTGTTGTACGATGATGATGATGCCGCGAGACGAATATTTTCTTCAACTCCAAGACACAACCGCCAAACAATATTAAATTGCGCTTCTCTATTTAATCTGAATTGACATTGACAGATGTGACAAAGCGAGGTTAAGCTTCATTTTATTTTAAAGCCGAACGTACTTAAATTCCGTTATTTTGGGCTTTACAGATTTCTTTTTTCTACAGCGTTCATACTTTAAGCACATATTTTATTTTGTTATATTTCATTACTATATAACAACGAATATGATGTTAATATGAGAACCAGTGGTTGTTTTTGCATCTAAATGTTTGTTAAAAGATAAATATCAAAGTCTATGAAGGAATATTTATGTTACATGTGTTTATTGCCTTAATAAATTGCTTCTGTGCAAAAATATTTGAACAAAAATTATTAATTTGCCCATAAATATCAGCAATGTATTTCAAAACTCTATGATTAGCTATAACCAGAATCATAGCACAGTGGTGCTAAGTCCGTAAAATAAGCTTGCGACTTTGATGTTGTTCACAAGGGTAAGTTAAAAGATTTTTCCATATATGCGTTTGCTTATAAATTGTTACTCTAGAATATAACAGACACAGACAATGGTCAGTGATGCTGCAAATGTTAATGAATATTTTGTGTTCCACAACTTCGTTCTTTTCAATCTTCAAATATGTAGATCGTTTGTATTTATCCGTTCGGACTTTAGTGAGGATCGAAATGAAATATTTGATTGACATCGTAATGTTTTGAAGGCTTGTTAGTCGTGATATCTCCCATTCTAGACATTAATACAATATCACGGCCTCGCAGCATAATGTTCTGCAGAATACTAAAATTCGAAACTCATTCATATTTAAAATTATATTTTTTATTATTTTATAATTAAAACTTAAGTATGTTGTCGTGAATAACTGTAAGGATAATACATATAAAAAGAATATGATAACAGTAAGTCGAATAACATATAAACGCAATGGAAACCTACAATAGAAATGGAAAGGTATTTAGGCTTTGGACATGGACAAAACTATAAATATCACTACGCTTCACAAAGGGTAAACGACCCTCATAATTTGCGTGGATCCGGATATAAAAAAGACCCGGTGGCAAAAAGCAAAAAACCGTCTCGTAATACCCGTATTTAAGGTTTATGTCGTTTGTGTCGCCGGTCGGTTGCACTCTCCATATTTATGTGAAAGTAATATGGAAAAACAAACTGATCCCTATCTACTGCGAAGCATTTTTGAGCAGATTTAATTTCGCAAATCAACTGCTTTACAATGTAAAAACAATTTTTTGAATTGCATAACCTTCTAGAGTAAAATGTTTCGAATGTTTCATCGCAATAGGATGTCCGAGCGCCGTTACAAAATAATTGAGATTTAAAAATTGACTTGAAATGAGCCAAAATTATATTTTCAAAACGATCAAAATCTATTCTGTTCTTCGAGCCAGTCTATTAGAAAATACTCTTAGACAATGTACTGGATGTAGTTGAAAATATTCCAGCCATATAAATGTCAGTTAGAAGTTTTATTTTACTGACTGCAAATGTGGCCGAGCAGAGTGTAGCCGAGAATTTTTCAATATTAGAGATCCACTATTATGACACTGAAGAAGCATCGCTAACCATTACAAGCTAAGCTATGCTAAGGTAAGAAGTAAATAGCATTTAATGTGACATCTAAGAAGCATCGCTAAGTTACGTTATGCTAAGTAAGCTATGTACAGATAACATCTATAGTGATACCTCAGAAGATAGATGATTCCCCAGGCCCTATTCCTTTCCAGTTTTCTGAAAACTGATTGAATCGAAGCTTTTGAGCCGCCTTGCATTAAATATAGATCATTTTTCACGTTTAATTTTTTTTTTGTTACAAGAAAGAAAGTTACTAGAAAGTTAACCTGACCCAATAAAAGATTTGGAAGGATGGATTATGTTGTAGAAATTATTTACCTTTTTTGTATTTAAAAAAAAATTGAAATAGTATGTAATAGTATGAGGCGACATGCTCACATTATCGATAATATTGTATTGGTTAGTATAAAACGCAGTAGCTTTCAGCTTTTAAAATATCGGCGGGGAGGAACTGTTATTTTGTACCTGACATAATGGTGTTGAAGTGAGCTAACGTGACCAGGCTTCTTTATAAATAAAATATAATGTAAAACATGACAATTATTGATCTGTTACGTAAAACAGTATGAAAAGAATGATCAATGTAGAAAATGCATGACTGGTCTGCACGGACAGCGATTTTTGGAACTCGTTGATTCTATTTATGAGTTATTAAAATGCTTGGACTTGTGCACAAAATACTTACAAATTCAACAAGAACTATGTAATAACTATGTTATGCTCAAGGTTTTTTAGCATTTGGCTAACTTTAAACCCTTCAAATACTGCGATATCCATCTTTGTAAGCTATTGTCCGCAGTTAGGAAAGTCCTGTAATATGACCACCGTGTCGTTACCACATCTATCTGCCGAGCGGGTGTCAAGTGACCTAGCTACGCGCCTCGAGTAGCCAATATTTATTTGTCGCTAAAGTCAATACTTAGGTGAACTATGTGGCGTGGGCACAATAAATTTTAAAGATATTTTCTTTATCGCTACATTAGAAAATATTATCTGCGGACTGTACATTATACAGGTAAAGCATTTAGAACTGCTCCGATATATGACTATTTGATTGAAATCTATGTTTGCAATGAAATAATTATTGTCTTTGGTCATATATAACAATAAGTATCTAAGTTAGGGAAAATCCAATAGTACCGGACCCGAGATTCTAACCAAGAACCTCTTGATTAGCAGTCGCGCTTGCAACTATTCGATCTACGAGGCAGTCTTGCAGGTTGTTTGAAAATGTCTTACGAAAAGTATTGAAAGATTGCACTAAAGGACTTTTTTTTCTATCTCCTAAATATACAACAGGCACAGGTCTGTTAATATAGATTGCTTTTAAAATGATCAGTACCTTTCAGATAGATTTTCTCTTTCTCTTTTTATTAATGGGTCCGTAATCAAATAAATAAAATCTTTCGGTCTCCGACTACCGTTACGAAAATTTAATAATGTGCTTTCTTGAACTACAAAGCCTAAGATCAGGAACATTAAAATATGGTATCCGAACTTAATAAAATTGAAAACTCATAAAAGTAGTATACCAATTGAGTATGCCTTAAGATAACTTTTTTTTTAAATTTTGAGTCTGTTTTAGATTTCATTTTGTTATGATAACGTATTTTATTAAATTTAAATTCTTCGCTTCATTTGATTTAAAAATGCGAGTTGAACAAAATTCCAATTGTAAATTTACAGATTATGGCAAAAAATTAAAAATTAAATAATAAAATTAAATTTTAAAATTGTGGGTTTATTAAATGATCACGTAATTTGCGTTTAAAAAAAATAATAAATTACATTTTGGGTCGCGTCTTTCATTTATTATTAATAAATAAAAGACGTACCATCATGCAGGTATCGACATAACCTAAGATTCACCTATTTTAATCAAATAGGTCAGATACTAATTTTAGTGGGAGTTAAGTTTCCGAAACCGGCGTGCATGTGTGGAAAAGTAGAAGTATGTAATAATGATTTCATTGCGACGTTATCCAAACGTATTATCAACATTATAATATTTTTTATAGTGAAGGAATTGCTTAGTTCTGATGTCAACGTAAGTATGAAAAATGCGTTACTTGACGCACCATTAATCACGTATATTTTATTTGACGAATTTAACTATTTCAGTCACGTTTTATAAGGGTTGCTTATAGTATTTTTCTTATACACCACGGAAATATTGTGTCTGGGTACGCTGCCAGGAAGTGTACAAAGAGTATTTTTCCTAGTGGCCTATTCGTAGTATCGAGCTTTAATTGTGGAGAAGTTTTGGCGCGAAATAAGCTGTCAGAGTTTTTATGGCTCGTAATGATTTTTTTATATTAAGCCTATTAGATATCTAAAGTGAACTGTACGAGGATACTTATAGATTAATAAAATCTTAATCATCATTGTTATGTTCATATTAATTCTTTTGCATCAAACCTTCTTATAATTTCATTGTTAGGCACGGTTCTCCTTTTCGAATGAGAACAAGTGCCAGGATACATATATGCCATAGATAATTTTATAAAGTAATGATGAGTTGTCGTATTTCTAATAGCGTTATATTTCTGCCCTATAAAGCGCAATTTAATTTTGAAAACGCACTTAACTTAGTAACATTAAATTACTAAGTTAACTAGTTTCAGTTATTATAGTATATAAGATTATAGGACAGGTCTAAGATTCAAGCAATAATGGAAATCAATAACTGTCGAGTGGTTCCAAGCGCGACTGCCGATCGAGAGGTCCTGAATTCAAATCCCGGGTCGGGTACTAATGGATTTTTCTAATTTAGAATTTCTAGTAGTGACTCGGAGTCTGGTATTGTGCCCGGTGTATGGCAATAGGCTCACCAC
>DWFV01000644.1:0-13315 GCA_018246775.1 Parelbella machaon machaon
TCCAGGAGCCCGCTGGCCACGGCCGTGAAGGCCATCAAGAGCGCGCCGAAAGGTTTGTACTTTTGGTGGGAGAACTATTGATTTGAAGTGAAAAAGCCATGATTTGAGCAACATTGACCCTCTTATCCTTCATCATTTGTAACGTGGCTGTTACTCAAATTAAGATGTTGTAGTCTAGAGATCAAGAATGCAGGTTGTCTTTTAGGGGTCTGGGAATCAAATTCCAGCTTGCTACTCTACAAATACTATTCGAGTTGGAGTTTTCCATGATATTGTTTATAGACTATAACGTGGCAGTCTCTGGCCTTACCATTCTCATCCTGACAGAAGACTTACATAAATATGTACAACAGTGATATGATAAAAAAGAGTTAAAGAGAATTCATAATATTATAGATAATATCATCTTATAAAATGAAAATGGTAGACGCGCAAGTAAACATTATCTTTAATGCGTTACGTAGCGTTATCTGAGATGACAATTACATACATCTGGGTTATTAAGGTGATGTTACATTCTCCGGAGAATATTTTTATCTTAGTGGAGAATGTTCATTTTATTGCGGCGACGTATTTTAGAAGCATCAATTTTTTTTGTAAATTTGTGTAATTTGCGATATAAGAAATTAATTAGCTTTCGGTATAGATAAAACAAAGCATAAACTAAGAAAAAAACAAATTTATTGAAGTTTTTTTTTTGTTTTCCATTCACATAAAGCGCTTAGACGCAAACATACCACCATGTAACGACGTCTTGTGCCAAAGTAAGCGATCGTCGACGTTCGCTAATGTATAAGCATCTTTACAAACGGTTAACATTTGAACAATGATTGGCTCAAACAAATATAAGTAACAATACGATAACAAATGCTAGAGTTGCGTCGAATTCGTCGAGCGAGTTTCATCACGTGTTTGATTTCGTGAATAACATATTTTAATAATTGTTTTCCCGTGTAAAATGAGGAAAAATGCAAATTCTTATGTGTTGCTATGTGTACTTAATAAAAAAAAATCGCTTTGAAATCGATTCTCGTCACTAAATCGATATGAAACATTGTTAAGTCTGATCATATTCTCAATTAGTGACCTTTTACAGTGTTCACAGTGATAATACTCTCGTGGTTTAGCATTGAGCTTTTCACTCTGGGGGTTTCGATTCGACTCCCCGTCGTGAACATCTGATGAAGTGATTACAAAATGGAAATAGTAGTACAAACAGAAGATATATAATTATATGCTAAAGAAATGTGAACAAAATCAGACCTGAGGTTTTAGTAGAAAAAATTTAATAGAAATAGATAAATAAACAGAATTAGTTTACATTAGTTATAAACGTTATATCACGCCTTCAATCCCGGAAGGGGTAGGCAGGTAAGCGTAGTACACTCCCACGTCCCACCAGTCACGTTTTACGTCCCATGGAATAAATGGTGAGCCTATTGCCATACACTGGGCCCAGATCCAGACTCCGATTAGCTATAGTAATAATAACTAATTAATAATAATTATGGATTGCGCATCAAAAAAACGATCTCTATCAAATAACCTTAACACAGCATTGAAGCAGGCATGAAAAATAACAATATATCATAATAGTTATTACTATCAAATCTCTCCATCTAAGTTTTTCCCGCAGCCCTGTGACATGGGGTTCTTCAAGAAAAGCGCAATGAGGTCAGCTTCAAAACTGGCAGCAACTGGCAACTGGTATAATGTTATTAATGAAAGGTGGGCGTACTACACTCCTTTGCCAACCCCTTCGGTACAATTCTAAGTTTAGTTAAGTTAGTAATAATTCTAAGTTAGTAATAAGTTTTTCTGTCCACAGGTGTGGTTACCATCGGCGTCGCGAAGCCGCTGCCGTGCAGCACGGTGGTGGGCGGCGAGCGCGCCAACGGGCACAGCGGCCACGGCAGCCAGGTGCGTACACACGGGTGGAACTCGCAGAAATCAATTAGGCACCTTGCTGTGAACACGTCGTAGCGAGCTACTGACAGTATAAAATTCATTTGCTTATATTTATATAACGGGTTGCGTGGATGGTGAGGTCCCTTTTAAGTTATACGGCTGCCTAATGTTTACATGGAATTTTCTGTATAAATTGTAATATCTGTCAAGTGGTATAAAATTAAAGAGATATCTATATTATATTTTTAGATTTATTTTAGTATGAAAAACTACACAAGCACGTACGAGTATAACAATATCTAAGTTCTCCGTACGGTAGGCATAGGTTGGCGCCGTAAGCGAGGAAGTGCATTCCTCGCAAGTGCCAAGTTGATTTCTGCGTGTTTTATAACGTATTTTATATACATATATACTTTATGTATATCGCTTACTTATGTGTATATCTTCAAGATTTGTGACAGATAAGTCTAATAAATAATTCGATTCAACCTATATAACTAATAATAAAGCTACCGGCTTTTGTTAAAATACAAAATAAAATATTCTATTTCAACCATTCATCGCCAAATAATACATGTAAAAAAACATATTCTTAAATATTAAACCCCTTAATATGACAGTTATTAAATAGTATTACCTTGTATATTGGTAATACATTTTCACCCCCAGAAGTAAAACTATTCTATACTATCGATTTTTCACTTTATTTTCTGTCAAATGAAAGTTGTCATTGAATTTTTACCGGTGCAAGAAAGGTACGAAAAGTCACAAAAAATCAGAAGCGTATTTTTTTTTTTTTTTTTTGTTGGAGTTCTCCATATATCGTATACCGCCTCCATCTTAAAAACTATTTATAAAAATTTTAAAAAGATGTAATGTTTCTATTATTATATTGATACGACAGGTCCTTTACGGGATAGCTAGAGAGTACTGATAGCCAAGTATCTCTATCCTTATAGGCTTGACGTGCTTCTTATATATTAAAATATGCGTTAAAATTAAATTTTACACTAACAATAAGTTGAAATGTGTCGTGCTGTAAGTGTTGTCATATTGTACACTGAGGGGAAAAATGTCTGCAGTAAGTTGTATTTTTATTTTCTACCAGCTTTTTCTTTAACGCTTAGAGCAGTATTTCTAATGCATGCTTTCACTATAACTAATGAACGATACAATACAATACAATACAATACAAGGTTGTACAATAAAGGGAATTTGCCGTACCGCTCTAAGGTTTTCGTTTAAAATTGTTACGGTGTAAAATTTTCTTTTGTAGTTCGCTTTAGATTAAACTTAGATGATTTCCCTTTAGTGTACAATATTTTCTTTTGCATGCTTATTTACAATGTAAGTCGTAAAACGTGGTAGAAGGCAGAGATATGTGTGTGTGCGTGTGTTTAGTTTGTGTGTCCATTTGTAATCTTACACTAGCGTGAAAATTTTCTCTTCTCAGTCGTGGCCTTACATTAATATATTCTCTCTCGTAATGTACACAAAAAGAAAATTCTTCTTTGTTTTGTTTGGTCCAAACTTATTTTATACATACAACAGAGTACATTATTTCTATTTTCATACATATTACAAAGGATTTATTCTTTTAATATATATATGTATGTACGTTTTCATAATGTGGTATCTGAGAAAAACTAATGATTTACACGGAAAAACTATTTGTGCAATTTTTTAAAATTTTCTTAGCATTTATAAATTTTTTACCGTTACTGTAAAGTTTATGTTAAACATTTAGTATTTAAATTTATTATTTATTTGATTAATTATTTAATTGTGGGTCAAAAGTCTACATGCATCTATCGCGTAAACTCTTCTGGCTTCGATTTGATTTATTTATACGTTAAAAAAATATGTTAATCGATTTCCGAACTGTAGTACGCTCCATCATTCTAAGAAGCCAGTTAGTTAAGAGACCAGTAAACTTCTCCGCTGTTCTCGGAACTGTGGGTTCGGGTGCCACCTAGGACAAATTTTACTCTGATGAGCAAAAGTAACTGTCCTGTGTCTGAATGTCAATTTATATATTGTTCCAATCCATATAATTACCATATCAAAAACTACCTAGTTTGTAGTAAGATGGTCGCGTGAGGTTTAACCTTTATTGTTATTACTAGGTACTACACAGGGTGTTTTAGATTTGTGTGTGTGTTGAGTGATATTAATATCTAACTAACGATGGTCGCTTTTATTTAGACGCTCTATTTTATTAATATCAGGCTTTGGACATTTTAAAAAGTATAGGTTTTTTCTATTTCCAGATATTTCAAATTTAGTACCTACTTTATATTCTTGGTTACAGAAGCTGGAATACTTCACGAAGCTCCTGCGCCTCATCATGTCATTGCATCAGGATATTATGGAACTGCAGCTCCAATGTCAGCAAGATATCATGGAACCGCCTCTAGCTTTCAGGGTTCCGAAGATCAAAGCTGAAATCACTATGAAATGACAGGAACGCAATCTCCGCTACACTATTAGTGTGGAGACTCGGGATAGTAAGGATTGTACAATGGATGATGTCAATTGTGAGGAATCAAGGATTTGAAAATGCTTCTAAAATTTATTTAACACTTAAAATTTGTAAATGGTGTACCAGTCGAGTTGATATTAGTAATTATGGTCGAAGGTCTAAGTATCCCGGGTTCCATTCCAAAGTCCTCTGCCTCCATTGCGAATATCTTTGTGGCGCTGAAATCAGTTTGTTCACCTGCTTGAGAGTCAATATTGGAACATGCCTTTCCTCATTTTCACACTAATACTCTCTATTGTATTACTATCGTACAAAGTATCTTACTTAAATCAGAATTATAGACGCCATCGGCGAATGTCACGCCGCATGTGCGGCGTAGCGACCTCATCTTCGCGTTTACCCTGCTTTCATCTCATTTCTTATACACCTAACTCTCGCTATCATACAGCAGTGTTGAAGTAATTATTATGTTATGTGGCAGAGCGACCTCGCCGGTTCAGGAGTTGGCAACTCAGTTTATCCAAGACTCCATTCAGACTATCCCCTTCACTTACTTTCATCTCTACTCTTCTGTCATTTCCATTTGAGGTAAGAGTAGCTTAAAAGATGTGTTTGTGTTGTTTCGGTTTTAGTTTTGTGTGTAGAATAAAATCGAGGAATATGGAAATAAATGACAGAAATTTTAAAACGATAAAATATTAGTTAGTAATATCCTTTCGAAATATCAAAATCAGAAAAAATATTTGTAGCATACGTAGTTATGCATACGTCGATGTATAATTTTAGAAATTAAAATTAATATGAGATTTACCCAATATTTTTGTCATCATTTAGATCGATTGGTAAGAAATGCCATTTGAAAATATGTCCGCCATTTCTAAACAATAATAATAAATGAATAAATAAATGATAGTAATATTAGAGTAATAATAAAATTACATCCGTATTTTTTATCTGTGTTAGCAGAACTGAATTTCAGATTTGCAATTTGTTCTGCACTTACTTTGTGATAGACATTCTATTCTAGGTATTTATTATATTTGGCCCCTTGGTTCAGAGTTAAGTGAACCAGACTGCTATGTCGGGAGTCCTGGGTTCTATTACCTTTAAAGACAAATATTGTGACATGGTGTTAAGAGTTTTGTGATTGCTTAATTGCTTGCTTATAAGTTTCCTATTTTCTTCTTCCCGCTCTTTTCTTCATAGAGTCAAAATAAAATTTAAAGACTCACGAATAAATTCTTTTTGGTTATATAAAAAAATTTTTTTGTTTATTTATACACAGGATTAATGGGTAAATCCTATCGAATTTCGTTAAGGAATTATTTATTATTTTAACGATAATTTTATTTTCATGTGCCATTAAATATATCACTAAATTATTCTACAAATATTTATGACATTAATAAATAAGTGAATATTAAAATTGTGTAAAATAAATAAATGTGATAAATAAATGAATGTCTGTTTATGGTTGTGTAGTGGATTGTTATATCGTAGTAGTGAATTTATTGCGTGATAAATGTTATAATATGGCATTGTTAAGGTTAAATATATGTTGTAATAATGAAAGAAAGCATAGTCAGGAAACTTGCACATCTTAGACTTTTCCATAATATTCTCTGGGGCATTGACAGTGTGCCAATATCCTCATTCCCAGCATTGTTTTTTGTAGTGTTAATTGATTGACCAGAGAAGACACTAAAAGCTCTATTCTGGTGTCTGAGTGCTACCAACCGAGTGCTACCAACTGCAGAACAGTAAATATATATAGAGAAGATGTACTTTTATGAGCCAATTACATTGAACGTAACAAATGTTAGGTAAAATCTGCAATTTTCAAAAGATTTGGGAATTTAGTAGATAACTTTTCGTTTGAAGCCTTCGCCCTTATACTTTGGTGATAGTAAGAGTCCTTTATCTTGCAGGTGTTGCCATACGACGCTCACACGTGTCAACTTCTGACTATTCGAGCCAATTGCTTAATAATAAAATAATACTATGTTAACCTTATTTTAAAATTATCTATACAATGGGGTTTATTATTATTTCTTAAATATGAGATGTTTTATGTAATATCAATGAAAACAAATTTACATATTATACTTAACAGTACTGTAGCAACATAAATAGTTCTGTTATATAGATAAATAAAGAAAGGTTTCTACAAATCAAAAAGGGTAGAGATAAGGAGAACTACCGCCGTGTGTGAAGTGTCCGTCAGAATCCGTTAAATAAGGTGGCGCTAGTGTCGCAAGAGCGTACACTTTAAAGACAGCCGTACAAGTTATTAGAGCAGAATGAAATAGTAGAATGACTACATTGTTTAGGACTGTATAATAACTGAACTTTAGTAAACACTGTCGTAACAAACGTAGGGTATGACGCCCTGAAGCTAGTGGAGTAATGATATAGGTACGCAAAGTGGCTGGCAGCGGTTGGATGCGAGGAGCTGAATATCGAGCTCAGTGGCGTGCTATTGGAGAAGCGTATGTCCAGTAGTGGACGGGAGTAGGCTGTTGATGTATATATGAACATATGTAAACAACAGTTTCATTGACGACCGTAGTCATTAAAAATATTGAATGTTTTTACTCACACATACCTAATTTCGTCTACAATTGCTAAATTCACATCATACCTTTTCGCTTGCGGCCGCCATTGTAGTGAATTTTCGAACTCTTGTTTACTGATTATATATGTATATATACCGGCTTAACTCACGTTCGTTTTTCGGTATGGCCCAACTAGTTCGATATTAACTGCTTGAAGCTGAACACTTTATTCACTATGTTGGAGACGATATAAATTAGTTCTCCTTACGTCCACCTTCCACACCACAAATAAATAATTCATATAAACGTAAAGTGCTTGTTAGATTCACTCTTCTATATGTAGATAATAAAGTTATAATTATTAATTAAATAAAACATATCATAGAATTTAAGGTAACGTTTATATGGATGTTGTTTAAAATCGTACGTAATCGCTGTGACAGTTATGATAAAGTTGTAGCAAATTAATAAGTCGGTGTTAAATTCTGATCCGTCATTTCGATTAAGGTAGAAAAATTAAATATACCTACATCAACATAATTGTGAAATATAAATGACAATTTAGAAAATTGATTGCATAGCCATTAAAAATGATGATATGATGAGTATGTCAATCGGTATGTATAGATTTACTATGGATTACATTTTGAATTTAATGAAATTGGATTTAAATGATAATTGAAAGTCAACGATTCATGGTAACAGCATTTATTCTAAGAAATCTGAAGAAGATCTTAGGTTTCAATGAAATCAAAGAAGTAATGAATTTTAATATAACACGTATATTTTTATGTACAATATTACATAATAACCTTTTGTCGTTGAAAATTGAATGAATCCGGCCTAATGTGAACTTCGTACGTCCCCTTACCAAGGATCTAAACATTCTGTATATTAGATATATTCAGACAGTATATGAACGTGTTTAGAGAAATCGTATTGATCTGTAACTCGCAAAAATTAACTAGGCACCTCGTTTTGTTTAAGTAATAATGAGGCTTCGAAGGCGAAAGCGATGGACATTGGTAGAAGGAGTCATATAACTTGAGGGGCACCGCAATCCTCGCAAGTGCTAAGTTACTTTCTGCGGGTTGCATTATAAATTTTTATTAGAAAAAAAAAGATATTTATACTTCACAATGTTTTCATAAGTACTTATTGTTGGTAATCTTCTTCATCCCATCGTCGAATGAATTGATAATATATATTATATTTCTGCCTGCAATCGCCCAGCGTGGTAGATAATGGCTTCAACTCTTTTCATGTAAAGTCGAAGAGTTAAAAAGAATCGTGCCCAATACGGATACGACAAACACGTTGGTGATCAAATCAAACGTAAAATTATTAAATATTGAAATTTAAAGTCCATCTAAACTATATACAATTAAAATATTATTAGTATAAAATAATATTATTTGGATGACTACGCAAATTGTCCCTAATGTTAATAATATTGTTATATCAACAAGGGTTTTTGGAAGTGTACGCTTGGTGTCAAATAAATACGTGTATGTAGGATTAATGTACCATTAGTCGTGGCTTTAAATGTTCGTTGTATAATGTAATAACATATTATTAATGTTTGTTAATTATTTATTGTTTAAGATTGTTTACACGAAATGTGCTTCGTTGTGCGTTAAATAAATGTTAGAAAAGATATTGTTGTTTTGATTTCATATAGATTCGTCTCAGAACTTCTCGAAAATATGCTTAATTCTACGCAAATTATGAACGCGCATTTTTATATTAAATTAATTTGATAAAAAATTCAATTTGTATGTAATTTTATTATGGATGATATCTATAAAGAATGTCTTAATATTACAAATAAATATAAAACTACTAAAATTCTAAATTGTTAGTAATCAAATATTTATTAACATATTTTGTTCTTTTGGTTCGACATTTGACTATTGTAAGACTTAATAGTTTTAATTTTCACAGGATTGCATCAATTCGCTAGCCTCCGATGACCACACTGGTATGGATTCCTTTCACGAGTGCCTACAAGAGTATGGAGAAGGCTTGGAGGTAGTTCAGATATGCCTAGAGCCAGAGGAGGCATCAATAAAAGATGAGGAATTATCTGCTTTAGGGGATTTAAGCTTCGACGAACTGAAGAAGAAAGATGACATCGATCAGAATATAATTATAGAACTCAAAGATAAGGATAACATTAACGGAATAACAGTATTGAAAAATTCAAAATCTGACGAGTCACTGAACGAACAAGATGATGATATGACCATTACAGAAGATGATATAAAAATAGGTCCGAGAGAATTAAATATAAGAAGCCAATCTGCTGATAGAAAAAGTACAGACGTAAATAGGTGCCTTTCGACTCAACAAAGTAAGGACTTATCGACGTCTGACGAAATGGTTTTTGCTGTGACACCAACAGGGTTAGAAAGAATTAGTTTCGATAAATATTGGAAGGAAAGTGAGGAAAGAAAAAATGAAAAGACTCCAAGTTACGAGTGTTGGAATGAATGTCCGATACCTCCACCGAATAAGACTTCAGCATTTTATGACGCTACCACAAGAATATCCGTCCAGGATGAAAACAGCTCGCTCCTGTACATAGACCATGAGATCGATGGTTACGAAACGTGTCCAGACGATGACTCCGTCTCCGTAAGGAGTACGGAAAAAAACGATCATAAAATTAACGGATCTCGCGAGATCAAAGAGTTAGATAAACAAGATAAAATAACTGTTAGTAACAAAGACAACGATTTAAGTGCCAATAATGTTAATGATCAGAATACTGCTAACACCGTAGACGACGAGTCGTCTTACGGTCGCCCCTATGTCCAAGAGCACATAATAAAACAGATGAAATCGCTAAGAATAGAACCACTTAATGTTAATATTAGCACGAAAAAATATAAGAAGCGAAGTCCCACCAAGCCGTCCAAGAATGAACGTCGATGCATCGAATACTACAATGACCAAGCGGAATGCTTGAAAGAAATACGAAAGAAGAAGTTAGAGGAAGAAGAAAAAAAACACAAAGAAGCGCAGAAGAAGATAATGGACAATAACTTATTAGCGATGGAGAAGAAAATGCTCTTCAAGAAACAGGATCCTAGTGAGGAATCAACGGATGCGGAAACAGGTTATGTACCAGGATGTCATAAGTGCTTCCTAGAAAACTACGCTTACGCTATTACGAAGGCGTATATGGACGAAGCGAGTGCTTGTAAATATTGTGAAGTTATTAGAGATATGTTGGACGCTCCGAAGAAGATGCCTGATAGAAGAATGTCGGCTCCTGCTGTGATAAGTGTAGAAAGCCCAGGTTCAGAGACAGACGAGGAAGAGTATTTATCGGTTCACGCATCGAAAGACAGGCGGAAATCTGCTGGACCTTTGAAGTTTTTTGTGCCTTCTAGAAGACCCAGGTAAGTGATTTTTTTTCTCTGTAACATTAAATACGGACTTTAAGATATTTTTTCTATTATTATTAATAGAACAACAAAACACGCACACAAAAGATGCAAAAATTCCAAAGCACCGCAATGTGCTCTGAGTACAAAGTACTCAAAATTTAAACTATTAAATGAACTATTTGAAGATATAAGTAAAGAAAGTGACTTTTCACTTTATGTATGCACTCTGACTGAGCTAGATTAAAATTACCTTATGAAGGTACTAAACTTTACTTAACATACAGATAATATTTGCTTTACTTAAATTACTAGCTATATCATATGCTATTTAAATACACGTTGGATCATAATTTGTTAAAGACGCCCATAAGAACTTAAAAGATCCTTAAATATAGTCAAACTGTAAAGGAAATTGTCGGTTTTAGGATAAGCAGTCGTTCTTGGTATCGTATACAGCACACACACAATCAGGCCTTCATCGTCCACTGCTGGACATAGGCCTCTCCAATGGCACGCCACTGAGCTGAATCTTCTGCTCTACGCAGCCAACCTATGCCAGCCACTTTGCGTATATCGTCTCTCCACCTCGCTGGAGAGCGTCCTACGCTACGTTTGCCAACTATAGAGCGAACTTGGCAGTATCTGCTAGTATATTCAAATATTTCAAACGAACAATTTGAAATCGTGATCACAATGGATCTGGGTTCTAATGTAATATAAAAATTTCTAAAAGTAACATTTGTTAGTAGGCATTGGATGCAAAAGAAAAATAATTTTTCACGAATATAAAATAATGGTCTGTTGATAAATGTGTTAAGTCATTAGCTTAAGTGCAACGACTGTTTACAAAACAACTTGCTCCAGTTAAGTCGTGAAAACGGCTTGAGAATCTTACTTTTTAGAATTTAAAGGTGTGTTTTTAGAATTTACATGAATACTTAGGGGCCTATGTAAGTAATATTAAATGAAGAACTAACTGAAATTGTTTTTCAGTTACGTGTTCAAGATTCCTTACAGTTTGAATATATTGAAATAAATTGAAATTACTGCTTAGGGTCCAGTCTAGCAAAAAGTAAATAAAGTGACAGTTACTATATATTTAAAATACCACTTTCATGTTATTTATACCATCACGTTAAGATCCTTATAGGGTAGAGAGCACCTACTGCCTAATAACTCTATCCTTATAGATCTGACGTGCTTCTCTTACGTTCGCCTCCCCCCCCTTTTACACCCTTTTATACCTACACATACACGCATACACACATAGGTGCTAAATACACGCACACCAGTTTCGGAGGCTTCTGACTCGGTCATCAGCCAGTGTCTGACCTGTTTACGAAACGAAATGAAAACACGTGGATGTGAAATGAAAGAAGATTTTGCTCTGCCACGTGATCAGTAATGCGATGAAACCTTTGTAATGAGGCCAGATACATGTACTTGTAAGTATATATTATACACACAAATATATTACATGACATGTGTACACCATGTTTTTCATATGGTTTTTGTTTTACGGTGAAAGACATCGTGAGGGAAACAGCAAAGCTTAGAAATCTCTAATTTCTATAAGGCCTGTGGATTCTACGAACTCACTCCGACGCCTATCATTTTGCGATAGATGTAACCAGCCCATTGCCACTTAAGCTTGCTAATCCTTTGTGCAATGATATTAACTTTGATTCTCTGTCACATCACCTCGTTTCCAATTTTATCCACCAGAGAGACAGACCGTAGTCTATACAGCTTGCTAAGCGACCTTAAATGTCAGACGTACACATTACACATGTCTACTATACGTGGACGGAATAACTTAATATACTTTTATCAACCGGTACAATTACTCACAGTTTAATGAACGTTTGAAGTAGATAGTAATATACTAAATTATAGTCCCATTACGCTATTGATCCCACGGGAAGCCACTTAGCGGAATTAGCGTTTCGTGGTACACATACCTCCATATGTATGTGTGTAATGTTGGTAAACCCTAGGGGAAATATGTTAGTGTACTTCGTCAGATCCAATCCTACCATATAATGAAGAAGTCTTAGGCCTTACAACGACCCAGTACTTATATTGGAACAAAAATTATATTCATACAAGATTCTTACTTTTTTGTATAATGGTTCGGCACGACCTTTTTACCAGTGGTATGTTAATTACTCCAAAAACGCCTACCCTCTCGTGAACTAAATGAAAATTGTAACAAAATATTTATATGATTAATGAAGAAAATGATTCTAGATAGACTATCGATTTGTTCGTCTTCGTCTTATTATTATTAAGATACTATCGAATTTTGATAATATACTTACATTGAATACAACAATTTTGATTTGATTTAAACAATGAATGAATCTAGCAACGTGAAAAATCAAATGTAATATACGTAATCGACGATGCCGAATATAATAAAAATTCTGATTTGATTATTATGATTCTTTTATAATATTTAACATGTAATAAAAGTATTAGAAAACAAATTTCCAGATTCATATTGCATTAATCATACATCAGTTCATTATTTGAAAGTAATGGAGTATCATATGCTGATTGTTCACCAGGTTCCATCAAATCCAAATACTATATCAAAAGCATACGGGCTCCAACTTATCGGGCGCATCTGTGTTTTCCATTAGCGGGATCGCGGCCCAGCACTCGCCTATCATATGATATAAAAAATAGTTTAATTTAACTGCTTAACACAACCAAATAAAAACAAAATTAGTTAATAAAGAAGTCCTTGGCAGTAAATTAAAACATTACAAGTACCTATATCTACGTAATATGTATGTTAATTATTATTATTATCAAGTAATTATTACAAATGAATACGATTTTAACTGAATTCAATATGACAATTTATGAGTTTCATGACACGGACCACCTCGTGACGGATTATGGGCACGGTGCTGTAGTGATACTGAGTTGATAGACAATACATCGATATCGATAGGACAAAATTAAAT
>DWFV01000645.1:0-13315 GCA_018246775.1 Parelbella machaon machaon
TTTACTTGTCTTCAGTAAAAGGTTTATTTCAGAGAACACCGACAGTGAACGTTGGTAAATTACGCTGTCGTTTGAGCAAGAAATATATTTTTAAAAGAGTCCTTGATTCCGTTCTTAATGTTCAGGGATAGGTCGTTTATTTACATACGGCTATTCCCGTCGCAAATTGTTTGTATCCAAGCAAAATATTAACAAAAGTGGTTTGATTTTTAAATGTCAATTGACTATAACTTTCATTACACGGTTGTTATTATTCATATCCAATATCTACCTTACAATATAGAGTCCCTATTTATTCGCGTTTATAGATCAATGAAAAATGCAAACTGATGATATTTTTAACGTTCAATGGTTTTTAGTTCGGTTTGAATTTTTTGATGTATAAAGATACAGAAAAAAATATTTCAACATCTTAAGACATTGCCATTTTATTGGCGCTATTGCAAGTCACATATTTTGCTAGAAGACATGTGCAGATGAATAAAAATTGTTATAGTCTTCTGCGAAGCTAAATAATATTATTTTAAGCGTGCGGTAACATTTATTCAATACAACTGATAGAATGAGTATCGTTTAATATTATATATTGAGCAGTTTAAAGTGCATTCCACTGTCCGTGAAGTTTTAGTAACCCATTAAATATTTTTATGTTTAGTACTCCGGTAGGTGTGACATTAATTTTCAGACGGAACATTAAAGAGGCTTAATGTCCCCCGTGAACGATTGGAGCCTGACATCTTTGTTTGGCTCATTTATCGCGGGGTACGGGCGTGGCTTCGTATAAAAGTTTCACTTCTTTTGCTTCAGCCCAATGTAGTATCATAACGATAAAAATTTACAACCTGTTTAAAAGCGATAACGCTGGTATGAATGTCCGCGGAGACACAAACGTCTTTGTGTGGTACAAATGTGGCTACGTAGTGTTGTAGGTACGTAGGGTGTCGCGGGAGTGCTATTTCGCGGCGTAGTCAGGCGTACGCAATTTGTGGACCATTTCTCTTCGCATGCCGCGCGACACTTCTGCGGATTGAAGCGAAAGATATTTGTGGATACACCATTTATTATTGCGGCGTTCGTTCTTATTTTGAAAATGTACGTTAAAACAACATCAATTTCGACTCTCTTATATAAAAGTACGAGTAACTTTATTGTGCTTCGTTTCAAAACAGATAAATGGGAATGTACTCGTAATCGTAAAGCTCTTTTTGCTTCAACATTCGTGCGGCAGAAATCTTTTCTGGCAACGTCAAACGGCCACTTTTGTGCTGTGTCCAGTTGGGTATAAAATGGCGGATGATGCGACTCTGTATTGTGTTCTAGTGTGCTGGATTCGCGGGACGCAATTTGTCGGACATTTCTCTTGTGTGTCGTCGTAACAAAGCTACGGATCGAGCTGACGTGAAACTATCGATAACTCTGTGCGGAATTAGTGCCTTTGTTCTTATCGTCCTTCGTGTTTTTGCTCTTTTTACTCACGGCTACATTTCGTCGGGTAACACCCATAACTAGCGCACTCGACGATTATTGTCTCGTTAGTTTATACTAGAAACGGTAGAAAAGGTTGAAATGGTCCTCGAATGAAACGAGTGAGTTTATAGTTCTTTATTTCTTTACTTATATCGAATAGTATAATCTATTCACTTACAAAAGAGTTAAAAGATTCAGTACTGTGTTTCCTTATCTACCAAACGTCGTACTTTATTTTACTGGCATTTCAATGTGGGGCAATATTTTAGCGAGTGGCAGTAGCAGGCTGCTCGGCGTTTAATCTCGCCGCTGGGCGTGGGCATCTCATTTTTGCGGCAATAGTAATGCCGCGCCAGTTTCGCCCGTGTCATAATTGTAGATGAACGGCGAAACATCGCCGATATGAGATTCGACTGTGAATTCAAATAGACGTATTTTAAAACGTAAAACATTACACGTCGACGTGGCGCTCGCGCGGTTGGAATTGTGCATCATATTTGTATTTTCACTTTTATATTGCATCTTTTCGTTGGTAGAATTTTAAGTGTTGGATTTCATAAATACAGATGTATTTTGGGTTGACATTTGAAAGAAAAATGGCAAGCGTTAATATGCCTTGTGCAAGTTTAAATGATTTCTAAACATGATTACTATATAACGTTTCATGGGAGACATGCTACAGTATATTCGTGTAGTAAAATTTTTAATTAATATGCTGTGTAATTAATCCAGATATACACATCGCATGCTCCCGGTGTTCCCTGCCGTAAAACTTAGGCCGGCCCGGGCGTTCGTCTTCATAAACTGAGGAATTAACTATTTAATTAAGAAATTGTTTTCCCCTCGTTCACAATTTTGTAGATTTGCCTACCGAGCACGTTTCGTCTCGGGAGATTAACGATCCGCTCGCGATAACTACAACAAGACGCTGTTTTCTTATCTGTACAATTGGTTGGCAAGCATGTTATCATTCTTTTTTTAAATTATTATTAGCATATCATATTTTTAGAGGGCGCTGCTCGAAGCTCTAGTCGGACCACGTTATCGAATTTGAGTATGCCTATGAGAGTGACACTGCACCAAGCCGAGGATCGCTTCTCCTGGAGAATGATGTTAGATGGTTTCAAGTGGGATCACGAACCTCAGTAAGGAAGGACCTATTTGAGAAAGAAGTGATATTATCCCATAATATCTATCAGCATTTCTTTTCATCGTGATCAACCCTTTTACTACTACACTGCTGGAGACGAATCTCCTTTTAGAAAAACTGGGGTTATGACCATAATCTGCTACGCTAGCTAAGTCCGGGTAGATAGACTTCACACGTCTCAGAACGTCTCACTAACTTTATGATTTGTTCCCCACGACATTTTTCTTCGCCGTTACAGGAAGTGATATTTCATCGCGAAGTATATACTTCGAGTGTACTCATAACTTTGTGTAACGAAAAAGTGGTTTACCAGGATTCGAACCTGGTCCACCGGCTACAGTAACTTCCTTAAATTCTTGTCGCCCTTATTAAATTTTATATTTTATTTCAAGAAGTATGGCTACCGTATTAGATGACTTTAAACGTGGAACAAATATATTTAATTATGTAACTTGTCAAACATATTACAGCTAATATTTTCCTTATTAAACATTTCTACTACAAAAAAAAATCCCTCGTATAAATAACTAAAGTAAAGTAAAGTAAAAATACGTGATTTGAATTATTAATAACATAATTATTTAAACGACTTTATGTACATTTATTCTAAGCAAAGGACTCGTTAAATTGCCCCATAATTTTAATAGCTTATGCCTTGAACTTAAAGTGTAAATTTATCATTTTAATTACACATGAAAATTGTTGAAGGCCCATTAAATGTCTGGACATTTGGCAATTTTGAACTTCATCCCTCAACTTACTTTTACTTTACCACGCTGCCGCACAACAAATCGGTAGAGATACGAAGGAGGAAATAAATCGTCTCTTTTTACTCTTTATGTCTGGAAATTTCAAGTCTAAGTTTAATAATATATCAATGAGATTAGAGTTTACGAATATTAAACACAACAAATATTATTCTTCTTGGATTCCGTTAAGTCATTGCGTTTTTAAAATATGAATTTACAAAATATTCTCATTAAATTATCATCGGGTGACACAGTTATACAAAGGTAAAACATAGAGTCGTATAGGTATCACATTGATAAAGATTATTATCGGGATTCGTATTGAAGGTTATTTCATTTGTAACATGTGTGTTGTATTTATGTATTTCTGTAATCAATCAGAGCATATTAAAGGATTTTAGCGTTCTAACAGTGATGAGATTGTCTTTTAAATATTATCTTCTCAGGGTTTGGTGGTCGAATTTATTTTTATAATTATAACACGAACTCTGTAGTGCGACATAAAAACACTTAGATTTAGCTAGGATATTGTTTATAAATAACCGTTAAAGTATCTAAATACGGAGTGAAATTTTGCGCGGGAGTTATTTAAGGTTCTACGATTACGAACAGGCGGTCAACCAATAGTAACTAAATATGTATAATGATGAAAAAAAAACGTTGTGAGTAGACCTGTTTACTTGAGAGTTTTTAGTAAAGTTATTTAAAGACGTCGAAAATGTTCTACCCCGAAAATTTCTAACATATTATAAAAAATCTCTGGTATGCGAGCAATGAGATCTTTAGTAGATTGATAAACTCAATGAGAATCATTTACCTGTAGGTACTCGAACGATTTAATGTTTCTTCGTGTCTCCTTTTTGTCTCCTTGATTTTGAATCCTTCATCCTTCTTTGACTTAATCCATAATGAAAATGTGTGAGTACTTTTTTCAATACTCCAGGGACAGGCGACGTTTTTAAGCTAGTAAGTAGGTTGAAATATGGCAGCGCCACTGAGGTATAAATCTGAATGGAATGTTGCTAGTTAGAAGGGGTCCTGGAATTACTAAAATGCATATAAACCTTTCAGTTGATATTAAAACTCCATCAGCAGGAAGACGTAGAAATGCAGTGTCCCAAACTTTTTAGTTATTCCATGAATAAAGTTAACAGTTCCGTCTCCCGTAGACGCGATGTTAACATTACATTTCTGGTAATATGTCACAGAAATATTTAACTTTAAAGTAAATTGCAAACGCGTGTTGTGGTGCAGTCTGGTGTGATGAAGACTATGCTGATGATGAAGTCATCAAAAACTTTTTATAACCATTTTTATATCAATATATTGCTATATTACATCTTTCTTTAAATATAACATCACGCCTGTAATCTTTGAAGGTAGACAGAAGATTGTAGTACACTCCCGATTCCTTTATTTAATCAATTTGTTTAAAATGTAAGTGGATATTATATTGATAAATTAATTAAGGAAAAGTAATGAAATTAAATTTCCCATTGCATTTAAAAACACATTAATTAATTTTTTTTATTACAACATGCAATGATTGAATGCAAATGGTCTTATATAATTTGACATTATTTTGTATAAAATACAATACAATACAATATACTTTATTGCACACTAAGCTCTGTACACAGAACAAAAGACAAATGAAAAAAAACAAAAAAATATTATTACACAAATATAGCTAAAGAAAAAGGACTGTGCAATAGGCGGCCTTATCGCTCAAGTAGCGAGTTCTTCCAGGCAACCTACAATTAAATGTGACTAACTAAAATTAAATGTGATAAGGTCTACACCGACGTGCTCAGTTCGAGAAAGTATAACATCGTGTCTCAGCACAGCGCTTGTTTATCCGGCTGAGGTTTCTGGAAGAAACTACCAGTCTGTTTGCGTTCCATTCGAGCGCGCGTGTTCGACGCCAAGTGGAGCGTTCCGCGACCACAAAATGCAATTATCGACCGGTGTCTGCCGCTGCGCTGCCACGATTGCATTCCGATGTTACTGCTAAGAATATGCTGCGGGGGAGTCGTGGCAGGCAGGCAGATAGAATACGGTGACAGATCACTTCGGTAATGTACCTGGAAGTAATTAAAATCTGTGGATTGACACGTGAATACAGAGCTGTAATCGTTAAAGAGGAAAGTTTGTAAAATTCCCTTTTATTATAACGTGGGGTTTTTAAAGAAAAGAGCAACGAGCTCTCTTCTTCAAATCCGGCAAAACATTCGCCACTCCCCGGGTGTAGCAAATATTCATAGGCGACGGTGACTACTTACCAGCAGTTGGCTTGTCAGGCTATTTGCTAGGCTAAATATTATATCGTGAGCCTCAACGAAATATCAATACCATAAAGAACTGACAAGTTTCTTCTACAATTCTCATCTATTTTAATGTAATAAATTAACTCAATTTCATCAAAATAAACATCTTGGCTGCTTATTTGATTCCGTCTAAAGCTAAATAGGCTTAAAATAATATAAATGTGGGCCAACTGTTGACTTTACTGCTTTAGAAGTAAATTGGAAGTAATCCAAATATTGTGCAAGGGTACTTTATTAATCAGATCAGCTTTTAAGTAAGTGGATAAGGAGACAAGTCGAACGTTACCAAAATCCTTTTCAAATTTTCGAGTACATATCCGTTTATCTTCTGCTGGATTAGAAGTAAGTTTTACGACAGTTGGTGGTGTGAATGGTGTTAAGGAAACTTGACAATGGCACTGGAAAAGAGTAATTTGAAATTAACAGCGGGAACCTGTAATTTAGCTGTAAAATACAATTTGGCTTTTATTTACCTCGTAATTATCTTCCTTGATGTATTTTTCTACGTATATTAAGCCATGGGGGCCATCTGATGGGAAGTGGCCACCATTGCCTGTGAATATTTGCAATACTGGATGAGTGATCAATGCGGTACCAGCTTTGTAGGAGAGCTCTCTTTGCGCCATTCTTGAATAGCCACATGCTAGCCCAATGCTTTGGGAATTAGTATAGTGAAAGTATGTGTAAAGTGCCTATGTCCAACAGTGGACATCAAGAGGCTGACGATGATGATTGTGAAAGTGAGTATGCAACAGAGATATTCATTGTCCTCTTAGGATATACATAGGTAAGTACTTGTGATATATATTTAAGATTGCTCCTTATGCGAGTAGTTCTCTGGTGTATTACGTACCTCATACGTTCCAGAACTCTTAACATCCTTAGGCTGAATTACATATTAAGTATGAAACATATTATCTGCAGTGCATTGTGTGTTACACACACTGAACTGCTCTTACTCTGTCTCTGTGTAATTGTGTACCCGTGAACAAAAAACGGGAGAGTTTCAATTATCTGGATGTTTTCATTTCCCACACGACGAGTCCTTCTGCCGCGACAAAAGACGTTAAATCGAAGTTGTTTTTTTACATCGTAGTTATTTTTTTATTTGTCTGTTGCTTGTTAACATTTAATAAATAATCGATTATAACTAGTAGTACAGTAATATGTCATCTAAGTTGAAATAGATAAAAAAAATATAAGTATCTTAGTACATCTTTATACACGGCCACCTAATACTTATCAAAGTAGTCAGAGTCCGTGTTATGACAGCCCGTCGGATATACTGCATCATACATATAAACTACATCATATGTACATTTAATTATATACTTGTATACACAGTATATGAACGTGGTAAAATCCTACATTTTAATGAACTTTAATAAATTTAAGGCAGATTAATGAGTAATGTTTATTTACTAATATATTTGTAAAGGTAAAGAGTAAGGCAACAGACCATTGTCCCTGTAAATGTCAGTGCGGTCCCCAGGGCGAGGCGTGGATCGACGTCGGCGACAGAGCGTCAAATTTTTTTTAAATATCACCATCGAATGCCACACTGGAATTAGGTCTTGCCGCCTCCAAAGGGTTATGGTATCAGATGATCAATGCTTTCATAATTTTCTGTGCAGTTCGACTTATATTTGAACAGAAAAAAAATATTATTTTGATATGTGACACACATTATTTTGATGTGTGTGGGTTCTGTTTTGTGTTTGTATATTCTCGTAATAAATATGTACTATTACGTCACGAAAAATTGGCGCCAAATTTTCAAATACCTTTTGTTTGATGCAACTGAAAAATACATCGCGAGTTATTAAGTCTACTCAAAAATACTTTAGTTAATTTACGTCTGCGAACATAAATATGACTGATTTTATTCTAACTGTACTCTATATAATAATATTATTGTATCTACCAATAGTAAACTTTAATACCAGTAATTTCAAATTCAAATCGAGACTCACCATATATTTGGAGGGATATTAAAATTCGTCGAGGTGTAAAGACCTTGCATCTTATCGGAATATCTTATACGGTAGCCGATCGGCGGCCGACATAGAGGTAGAATATGTAACGAAATGTACAAAGCTGTGATACTATCTTCAAAGATGTCGGGGATATATATACATAGATAGATATATAGATATAGATAGAGGCGAAATGGCAAATTTATGCTCTGTTAAATCAGTCGATATTAAAGTATCTTTTATCTATTATAACAGAACTAAAGTTGATTTAAATTCTTTTACCATGATTAACGTATATAGGAAAAAAAATTAACGTAACACCACGCTTGTGATCCCAGAAGGGGTAGGCATAGGAGTGTAGTACATTCCCACGTTTCACCTAGTTATATTAACGTCCCACGGAATAGGTGGTGAGCTTATTGCCATACACCAGGCACTGATCCAGACTTCGAGTCACTATTAGAAATTCTAAATTAGAAAAATCTAATATTACATGACCCAGGATATGAACCCAGGGCATTCCGATCGGCAGTCGCGCATGCATCCACTCGACCAATAGGGCAAAATAATTTTAAGTTCTTTTCATTTTATATTTTTTTATTATAGTGACATTAAACTATCATAGTTAACGGTTCAGAAAGTTTAGAATTGTTTCCTCACATGTCAATATTTTGTTATTATCGCTATTGCGATCTTCAAAGTAGGGAAAAAAACGCATTAAGAGTTTAAAGGACTTGTTTACTTGTAATTATTAAACATTGAAACTTTCGTACTTTAGGTCCATACATTTTGATATTTTCAACACGTACCGAGTAGGAAAACCTAAGAAAGATCATAGACAATGATGTATTAAGGGTGAAAGAAGAAAAAATTCCGAATCAGGCAATCAAGGAATTGGTAAACACAATTAACCACCCTCGGTAAAATGTCGATGAATATTTTCAGCAGATTGGTGACATATGCACAACTGCAGTATTAACAATCGGACGGAGTAAATCAATTTCTATTTAATAAATGTCCGACGTTTGTCGACTGAAAATGCGTTTTTCTGCAGAATGATAAAGCAAGATCGGATTACGTAAGCTGAACCCTGGAAATATTTATGAATTAGACTTACTGGTACTTCCTCACCCACCATACTTCTCCGGTATTCCTAAGCTTTAATAATTGATCCAGCACATTTGCATAGGAAGAGTGAATGGATCAACGATTATAAATAAAATTATTGGATATAGCATACTCACCAACTGCCCCGTTGGTTAAGTGGTTGCAAGTGCGACTGCTGGTCAAGAGGTTCTCAATTCGATCCCCGGGTCGAGCGAAATATTATTGCGTTTCTTATTATTCCAACTTTAAAATCCCATTAGTTGCAGAGATTGGATTTGTACCAGATGTATGACAATAGGCTTACCTCTAATATATGTTGGCACGTTTAACATAACTGGTGAAACGTGGGAGTGTATTGTACTCTATCCCTTCACGGAAATTCAGGCGTAACGTTATGTTGTGAATATAGGGTAAACAAATCGTTCTACCATCTGTTTAATAAAATATTTTTTTATTTATTTATAATAATATGTCTTATATAACATAGTAGTATGAGAGATTCGTGACCTCTGTTATATTTGAGAATCGGCCCACGTTCAGCACTGAGGTTTTAATCCAATCTCCGCAACTAGACCTGGACAGTGACATTGTCAATGCTGACATTCTTATAAATGTAATATAGATAGGAGCACTAAAATAGACACTGATATTCGTGTTTACTGTAGGCAAAGGGACGTCTTGATTCTATTATATCTCCGTAAGCAAAAAATATTTCATACGTAGAGAAGATATGGCAAGATTTATTACGTCTCGGACGGGGACACGGCGAAATGAAAAGATAAAAATCATGTGACATACAGCGACGATACCCGGGTTAATTGGCTTAGTGTCTTTTCATTCGTGTTTCATACGTTATCCGTATGTTTATTTAGCTTAGATAACAATTATTTATTGCATATGAATTTTCTGGAGGAGACGAAAATTTTGCAACGCAATGGGTATTTTCTTCGCATTACCTCAAAAGAATTTATTTTTGGTTTTTTCATTTGTTTGGTAAATGTTCCTTAATGTATTTATGTTCATATATATAATATGTGTGGGTCATTGCGGGTACGTCCAGCTACAATATAATATAATTGTGCCGTTGAACAATGTTTTATTATTATTAATTATTTATTTTTTATTTATTTTTGGTAGAACCTTTTACCCTGAATCATCTGTGGAGGAAACCTAAACTGAGTCCTAAACCTTATTTTAACTGTGTCTAATCACAAATTGTTCCAACCCTTAGGGTTAAATTGGGGGCGAATAGGTGTTGTGGGTGTATAAACGATCTATGTCAATATGTATTAACATTTATGTATGTATATATGTTTTGTTATCAGCTGCCTGCCCCTGGTACAACCCAGCCTATTCAAGCTTAGTTTTCCATTAAATTGCATTAAGTGTAGATATCCTAGGATTCCGCGAGGGAAACTATGCCCAAAGGCAGCAAAATATAAGGGTGACAGGAAGTACGGGATTTCTTGGCGAAGCTATTCGCTACCCGGAACTTGTATTTGGAATAGAGTATTAATGTTTGGGGTGTTTACTCATCCCTTATTGTATTCGTAATACCTATTTTTTCTTCAAAACTTTACCATTTTTAGACGTTTCGTGAAGAGTCATTCATACCACACTATTTCATTGATTTAATATGCTTTTCTATTGATTAATACCTTTCAATGACATTCAAAATTACTGACAGCACATCCATTAACCCAAAGTACATCGTTATATCCTCTTGGGTTGCTCAAAATCAATATTTCTCCTGCTTGAGAGAAATTAGAATGCCTTCGGAACCGGTAATCTGGTTGTTCTGTTACCGGTAATTAAACCGGAAGCGAGCACGCGTAGCTGTTTGAGGGCAAAATAGGGTTGATAGTTACTGCGCACAGACGAACCTGATTAGAATACGTAGAGTACCGCATATAGCAGATGTCATCCAATTACGACATCCCTGGGTTAGTTGTGATTTGTCGTAACGCGCGGAGCTGTCAACTCTTACTAGTTGGGAAGATACCAGAAGAAGAGGAAGATTTAGCGACCTTGTTACTAGTTTTTGTCCTTCTCAAAAATCCTATATGTAAACTGCGCATATTTTCGCGTTTTCTTATAGTTATATTTTAATGGTATTCCGTAAAATATCACGATTAGAATAAACGTTTTTATCAGCCTGTCTCAGTCTGATGCTGAACATAGCTTTTCTCTAATGGACTAAGTTGCGCCTTTTTACGGCTTTCGGCTTTTAAAAGAGACGGAATTTTAAAAGTTATATATTCTGTAAGATTTGGTAAACCAAATCTAAGAAATATATTCCGTTAAGTCTATGTATGACGTCATGACGTTACGAGTCGGAACAGGTTCTAGTAATCTAATGTATGGGTGATAGCACATTTGCAGGATCAACAGCGATATACATGACACATTTAAAATAATCAGATGGCATGTGAGTCAAGTTCGTTTTTCAGCTGGCTGTCACATTTCACGAGAGGCCAGTACTTGTTCGCCTACGTGGTTTGACGCGCGCAATGCTCTATGTGTGCGGTGCACCTTACCCAGCCCTATTATATTGTGTTAGCATAAATATGATACATTAATGTAATGTAGGAAACGGCATTCTTTAAAGATTTCACTTACATAACTACGTCTTAGCTTTTTCTGCGAATTGCTCACGTGTTTGCTTGTAGAATAGAACTTTATGTTCCTCTAAGTTTAACTGCGCTGTTGTTGGTGGTCATACAAAAAAGTATACGAGATAACTATGGCGCTACGTTTTTGTTTGTTTTTTAACATGTGAGGAGAAAAAAAATACTGAACATACCTATCTGAATATTAGATAATCTAGAAAATTTGTACATCTTCTAGCATTCCAAATGTCTAGCATTCCATTTTGATTGTTTCGTTATATAATGGGCTTTTTCTATTTTTCATTATCAATTTTTTTTTCACCAGTTGCTGATCCAATCTTATATCTTTCTCAACTATTTCTATCAATCTTTTATGCGTTATACTGTTTTTTTATTATTTCATAAAATTATGTGGTTTCTATAATAATTAATAAGTATTTATTATAATCATAATCTTTACGTCTTGTTATAAATCGTACACGGCCATCTGATCCCAAATTACACGTAGTTCGTAATGTGGTAATTACAAACTAACACAAAACGAACGCTCGGGTTCATTACACAAATGTTTACCCAGGGTGGGTGGGAATCGAATCCATAACCTACGGATCAGCTGTTAGGTTCGCTAACTAATGTAGGTAGGTACTAACAGACTAATTAATTAGTTATTACTTCGCTTATTCAAAAGTTACAAGAAATCTATTTATATTGAAAAGTTTCCCAATATACATGCAGAGAATGTTTACGTATTGCAAATTTTTAGGCGACTGTGACCAATCACTATTAGGAGGGTCGTCTGTGATATTGCAATGGCTTCTTTTATGAAATCGGGATGATTTTTTAACAATCTGTCGAGTGTTCTTATACAATTCGTCAAGACGTAACCACCTATTATAAGTAGAAATGAATGTCATCGAATTTAGAAATAATAAAAAATATGTAATTTACCCATCTATTAAACTGCATTTCGTTAACGTATGTAGCTCATTCCTTAAGGAAACCCCTGGTCCAACATTGGGGATAGAGTTGAGTGTTCAATTTTCATACAACCGTTGCTCTATGTATTCTATTTGTATTTCACGCAAGCTATTAACAAGGTGTCACATGCTCGACATGCATAACAGCGTAACTAAACTTCGCGCTTGTCAAATGCAGTTTCCATTTGTAACTTTCTGCAGCTTAGCCCTATTTATTCAGCATTTGCATGTTATTAGTCAGTACATGTGTCGCTTACTATGCAAAGCAAGCGATCAACTTGCAGTCGTATTTAAAATAAATAGATTTAACTTTCAAAGTTTGATATTGGCAAATGATATTTTTTGATCACAGACATAGAATTACGATTTTATTTGCAAATTGTTATTGAAATAGCTGTATGTGGAAAGAATAATGTTTATTAATATTTTGTTTATTATAAGAAATAATGTCGAGTTTCTCTTTTTAACAAAATCTCACTGATTTCCGTATTCACAAAATTACTGGTAGCCGCCGTTAAGCCTCATATAAGGCATGTAACTGGCTCAAAACTGGCGGCAATTGAATAACCCGTTAAACCAACATCGGAGCATTATCACGTATTCATATGGTATACTTCGCTAAAGCTATTTGATGACCAAGTTTTCGAATCAGTCTTCCGCATCATGCTATAAGATTATACCTAAATAAGGCGGTAGTCATACGAAATTTATGTAGTATAACGACTTTTTCTTATTTACGGACAGATTTTTTCATGTTTTTACAAGTTCCTTTCAAAAATTTTACAAGGTCAATTTTATGTATTTTATCATTCATACTTTATTACAGGCTTTATTTTTGTCACACAATATTTGCATGTAATGAGTGTTTTTAATAGTTAATAGTTATAACGATTTCAACTCTTCAGTCGTCATGTTATTAATCTAATATATGTGACTGATATTTAATTAAACGT
>DWFV01000646.1:0-13315 GCA_018246775.1 Parelbella machaon machaon
TAACATGGTCCCGACTCATGTTATATCGCAAACCATAATGCATTTCCTGACCCAATTCCTCTGGAATTCGAACTAGGATGATATACATAGCAAATTATTCAAATTCAGTAATGGCGCCAAACCGTCGCCCGGTATTCTTAGAGCTATAAATTAACCCATTTTAATAGAAAGTTCGACACATAGTTGATTCTTAATTTATACAATAAATCACGAATGTAATTGACTGAACGAAGGAACGATTTAATTGAACAAATGATAATTGATAAGGAAATTTGTTAAAAACGCGTGTATGTAAAGTCCGCGAATTGGCAAAAGTACTGTGGGGCACGTCTGAAACGGTAGATCTATAACCTAACAGGACTGAAAATAGTTTCTGGATGGAATCAAATAATTTAATACATTTCGAAAGAGGCAGATGTCTAGTAGTGGCATAATAAAGGCCAATATGATAGTAACATCACGCCTGTAATCCCCGTAGAGGTAGGCAGAGGAGTGTAGTACACTCCCACGTTTTACCAGTTGATAGTGATTAAGGTATATTCTACTACACGTTTTAGGTTTACCTTTATTGCTATTTACATTTATTTTTAAATTAAAACAAATAATGGTATTTTGTATGATTCCTTGAAGTTACGGTCATCTGGTCATTCAAAGCCACAGAATCGAAAATAACATCTGCCACCCTCATAATAGTATAAAACGCATAATTAGTTATCGTCTTACTATTAAAATACCAAGTACCTAGATAAGACATAGCATGCATTAAACATGTTGGCACAAGGCAGCTCATTATAAGCCGTTTTACATGCAAAACCAGTCAGCATAAATCACCCGAAAGTACTACAAAACCCACAAAATTTACTAGTAGCATATGATAATGTATGGACATTTTCCAAGCTGCATTTTAGTTTTAAATTCCCTTTTTTACATTTTCACCAGTTTTACATTAAGGAAGAAACTTCTCACAGCTATGAACGTTTTATATTTACAACGGATGTGTAAATCTGTTTCGGCCTTTAACGGCTCATTCACAAGTAGCTTTAAGTGTACACTTCGAAAGAATTATTGAAATTATTGTAGATACAGATGTGTAAGCGTAAACTGTTTTTAGTTTGTGATATATTCAATAAAGAGGGGAGATACACTAAATTTTTGGTTTTAGAAGTAAACAATATTAACATTTAAGAGATAAGGAAGATCTCCCGTTTAGGTAAGTGACGACTGAAGAAGATTTACCGTGTTCCAAATTACATTAAAACTTCCCTTATCCTAGTTTTAGAAAACTGACCTTAGAGTTATAGAGGTTTGGGTTAGGAGTCAACGTAATTGCCGCCAACATCGATATACCTACTCTCTATACAAGCAACTCGCTATGAAATTCAGAAAGCGATTGGCTGTGCACTGCTCGACGCAGACTGATACACACAATATCCAGGTAAAATATGACCTTTAAAAAACGGAAAACGTCCATTTACCTTGTATCATGAAAAAATAATAAAGTTTTTTGAATACCTATTTTGCGACTGAATAAGTTCTTCGCAATTCAGTTTTACTTTTAAGTTTAAAAGTTCTTGTCTAACCTTTTTTAATATCTAAAATAAATAATCTCTACTGACAAGTTACGATTGCACTGTTCACTTCCGAATTTTAGCGTGGCTATAATGTATACACTCCGTACACACTATAATCACGCTGAAACATTGTTTTCAGAAGGAACAAAGTATCTGCGGATGAAAGTCTCGCCATTTTTTGTATAATCCAAAAAAAATATTTAACATTCCGACAGAATCTCCTTTGTCCACTTCCGTGCAGTTGACGGAAAAACACAAGACGAAAAAAATGGCGTCATTTGTTATTCCCGCGCAAACGTAGAACGTTCTCGAAATGACGCGAAGGTTCCGTAAAGCGCTGTCACTTGCAGGTGTTTTTATAATAAATGGCATTGATTACTAATGCTTTTCATTTGTGAAAACCGTATATTTCTAACTCCTCTTGTAAATGTACGGAGGAATAATATTTTTTAGCTCTATATAAAACATATATACATACGAACAGTTGTATAATAAATACAATAAAAATAATAATGTTATTGATTGTAACAATGTTTATTTCTAATATGCACATCAGTATTCATGTAAGCCTCATTAAATATGAACGTACATTCGAAAACTAGAATTGTTTGATATTAAAGATGGATAAAAGAAATAAGTATGTAACAAATAAATGAATAAACAAGAAATATATTAAATCAAATATGTGCAAATATGTACCAGCTAATTTAGGTTATAACTCTTAAGTATTTTGTACTTAAGCAGTTTTCACAAAAATTAGATCAAGGGATTCAAGCATATCCATTTAATTTCATAGCAGACTGTTTAAAATACCACACTAACAGAAGACTTAGGCAGAGAAACTACACATTATTCCAACAAGCCAGTATAAATAATGGGCTAATCTGTATAACTAATTGCGTCGAAGGACGTAATAATAAACACAATGTTTAGTTTCTTGTAGAGGTTTGTAAAATATATAAAAAAACGGTTAATTAAAACGGTGACAAAATGGCAAAAAATGTAAGAATAATAGGAGTAATTTTGTAAATTTATTATGACGACTGTACAGAGGTTATTAAAGAGTTGTAGGTACTTTGTATAAATTCACCTTTAATTCTATAGCTCAGTAGTTCAGAATTCTACCATCCATCGCGAGGCTCTGGGACCCTGCCACGTAGCCTTAATTTTCCACAGTTATGTGCAATTACAAGATTAAATACCATTCTCTATATCGAAAAAATGTCGGTAAAAAATTTGCGCATATGAAAGTTCCCCATAATGTTCGTCCCTCTGATTAACGTGTCAAAATTTAGCTTAAAATTTACTCGAACTGAGAGGAAACCTGTGTTTTAAAGTAAAACGGTAAAAGAGTTAAGATTAAGACACAACACGTACCCGCATATACAAGAAATCAAAAGACCAAAAAGATTATCAAATATTGTATTGGAAATATATAAAATTTTGTTCTAATTTCCGGACGAAACTGTTTCAAAGCGGCTTCAATTGCCAATAAAATACAGAGTCGAGACTGCGAATAATGCGAAGACTTAAAAACGGCGACGTAAAAGTGTATTTTTATGGTTTTAAGAAACTAACCAATTACAAAAATCTGCTCAGTGGCTTAATACAGCAGCTCAAATATAAAACATCGTCAAAGTATTTCTATTCACATCCAACGATTTTCATCTAATAGTAAGTGAAAAATTATTATAAACGAGAAAAAAGTATTATTACAACTGATGAACAAAATCAACAGAACAGAAAAAGACAGATCGTTATCGAAATCTCATTACTTTAAAGGCTTAAGAACTTTTGACGGAAAAGGAAGTGAACGGGTCTATACTTAGAAAAGACCTTGTTATTTATATAATGGGATTATATAAAAATTCTTGCACAAAGGAGAAACGAAGTTCAAACGGAGCAGTTTAAAAAGTATTAAGTGATAGAAAGAAGTAGGTCAACGAGAAGAATAATCACCTTACCGCTGATGCAGTCGCTACCGACAGCATCAGAGGAAATGGAGTGTAGTGTGGAAATGTTCTTTGAGCTGCGAATCTAGAATTGATTAGATGTAAAAATGGCGCTTAAGGATTAACAAGTTGTAAAATGTGGTTTACAATCAGAATTTTATTATTTTATAGATTCAATAGACTTAAAATATATTTACGAAAAGATATCTGAAAGATTATGAGTTGCTAATGTTTGCAATGCAGAGTTTCCACGTTTTTTCGTTTAACGTAACGTTTCCAAAAATTCTGAAACAATTGTTTTTCTTCCACGTATCATTATGACTCACTGATGTTAAATAGATAGCGGCTTTGCAGTAATAATTAACAGATTTTCATTAAATTTACCATAAGTTATACACGTGTGTGTATTAATGCTTCTAAAGGTTCATATTTAAATAAATTCAATTACAACCTTTTCATAATTTTGTAACTGGCAATCGAGAAAACTTTTTCTGTTGGTGCATAAAAAATAACATAACCATAATATAAAAAATAATGGTTGCCATCATTTAAAAGCGTAAAGCTGACGACGTGGTCTCAAACAAAACAGTCTACGCCTATAATTGTCTCTTGACTCCGACTGTACCTACATTTTATACGGGAATAAAAGGCTTTTTATTGCACATAAAATTATTTTTGTACGTCACGCCGGAGCTTCTGAAATACGTATATTGTCTGGAAGGATTAAGGCACAGGCGATAGCGGATTTCATATTTATATAAAATACTCACTACAGAGAAAACGGAAAATTGATAATTTCTAAATTTTAAAGTATTATCTACCTTAACAATTTAGATACTCTTTCTTTCGCTTTTTAATTGTATAATATTTATATTGTAGATCTGATCGGGAAAATTATCCTATAAATGATGAAATTACATGAAGAATTCAATATATACAATTGTTGTTATCGAAACCTTATATCGTGCCGGAAATATCTAGTTATTTTTGGCGCCTTTTCGTAAAATGAACATAGACTAAACCAATATAATTGAATATTCAAATACGTCTTTAAAGGTAAATTATTTTACATAGACTGACACTATAAAGCGAAATATGTTTCAGTTTCAATATTAATTATCTACTGATTTGTGTAACCGCAGACGGGACCTAAGTCCTGTCTGAGCTCAGGGATCGCCTCTAAGAACAGATATGAAAGACATCATATGTGAAGGACCCTTAGTAACAATAAATAATTAATATTACAAACACAAGAACATTTATCTTAGCCAGTATGAATAATTTCGAATTTTAATGAAGAAACATCGATGCTGCCTACTTATTTAGATCTTTCGTATCTCCGCCAAGTCTTCGTTCAGATTTATTCATCTGTAATAATGGAACTTTCAATTTTCTTTTCTGTGGCCTAACCTCGAATCTCATTATTTCTCATAAACGGTAACACAGTGTTTGTATTATTTTATAACAAAAATATATTTTCATTGAGCTACACATATTCTATATACATAATCGTGGTAACACCTAATTAATTATTAATTTAATTTGTTATAATCGTAACTGGTGAAACGTGGGAGTGTACTACATTCCTATGCCTACTTCAGCGAGGATTACAGAAGTGATGTTAGATTTTTTTTTATTATAATCGACTGACTCACACTTAACTAGCTTGAAGCTCTATGACTACTGACTACACCTCAACAGATCTCAACTTTTTTTACTCTCTGATGAGACTTGTGACAAAATATAAAAGGATCATAGATTAATTTTATATTAAATTTTAATTAACTGTATCACCAAAAAAAATTTTCTCTAAAGCGTGCGAAGTCTTCTAACCGGCACATGGCCAGCGTGACAGACTATGCCCTTGACCCTCTCATTCTGAGGGGACACGCGTGTCCTAGTACTTATTTTATAGTATATAAGCGTACAGATATGCGTGATGCTCCAGTTACTAACTGAAACCCATGAAATGCGCTGATTAAACGATGGTAAATATTCTGAGTCAGAATAGTCTAAGACCGCTTCTACCTAAAGACTAAGGTACTATCTACTACTGATATGACACTTGATAATTGTATTATTTCAATGTTCCGAGAATGTAATACACGTATATTTAATAAAGATATTAATTCGCCATTTTCTTTATGTTCACACCCAATAATGGAGCCTGACGCGATATTAAATTCTTACAACATGCGTAGTTTAATAACAACGTGTTATAAAAATTATTTTACAAAATGAATATCATATGTCCTTCGACGCTATTTAAATACTGATTCCATTTTTAAAAATTTAGATTGGAATTTTTTTCTTAATGATGTCAACGCCTTTACATATATCATGCCAGTAATTCCTGAAGTGGAAGGTAGAGAGGTGCATGTTTCCACAGTTACGTTTACATTCCACCGTGGAATGGGTGATGAGCTTAATTCTATACATAAGGCCCAGTTTCAGACCCCAAGTCACTATCAGATATGTCTACAAGAAAATATAAGCAAGAAACCCCAATAGTACCCGACTTCGAACTCAAGACCTCTCGATCACGCTTGCAACCACTTTATCAACGAGGCAGTCAACAACTTTACATGTTATATTAAACATTATGTTTAATATTAGGTAGGTTGTTTGTAGGTTGCCTAACAATATTTTCGGGTACCATTCGGTATCCTCATGAGTAACTGAGGGCCGAGCAGTGGACGAAAGTCAGCCGCACTTTATAATATTACGTTTGAACCTTACAAAGTTTCCTTAGTCAGTAGCGACCTCTGTGAATCATTGATCTGTGCTGCAGTTTGAGTAAGAATCACGAGTATTATTGACAGTCTGAATGTGTGCAATGAATGTTGTATTTTATTGTATATGATATGTGTTTTTTTTTTTTAATATTATACAAAACGTTTCGTTTTCTTTCCTCCTTGTTTATATCGTATAATTTTTACTAAGTCAAATCTCACACTTCTCCGTACCTACAATCTTAAAAAGGGGCTTAAGGATTTCTCTTTACGTACTAAGATACAGATATTGCTCGTGTACCTACAGAAACTGTTGAGATTCAAATGAATGTCTTGTAGAAAAATCTAAAATACTAATTTACTACGTGAATTGGATAATTCTAGAAAATATTGCGCAAACCAATCGATAAATGTGCAACTTTTTTTAAATTATTCATTCCTCTCTGGCTGTGTCTTTGACCATTTACTTAAAGAATTTACCGAAACACTTTAAGAATTTACTTATTCGCTAATGCTTAGTGTATCGTAAATTTATTAATATTAATTAGTGCATATAGATTTATAAAATATTTTAACACAAATTTCGAATACACTTTTCACCTTTTTGCCGTAAAATGTTAGAAATTACGGGAAACGTTAAAAATATCAAAGTAAATACCATACATTTTCTATGTTAACAAATTAATTATCCATTCTAAATTTAATACGCTCTACTTGCCTCTAATTCTATTTCAAGCGAAGTACATACTTATTATAATATATTTGATAAAGATCAGTGCCTACGTCTTTCGCGAACCACCGAATTTAATATTCAATTAATTTCCACACTAATCGATTTCCCAAAATTACCTAATGTTTTACTAATAAACACGTATCTAAATTTATATTTCTTAAATTATAATTTTTAATATTACCATTAATTTCCATTTGATTTCTGTCGTACATACTCCACATATTTAGTGTCCGGTTCTCTAATTAATTGCCGTGATTGACATTGAATTATATATTTTCATTATTTTTCACTAGAGTGGAAAAGCTCAAAAATAGTCACAACAATGAACGGTAATGTATTTGATGTTGTCATTTCGTTTTGAATTTCATTTTAATTTCATTTTTTGGTACATCGAGTTAATGTATTTTTCGTGTACACCCATGAGCCAACTATAAAGTTTTCATGGCGCGTAGCTAAGTTTTAATCCACATAATGTCGGCGCCTGTTGTACCAAATGAGTCATTTTTGCAGATTTAAATACCATATTAACTAATTTAATAACATAAATAACTGAAAATTTAGTCAGTTTGTTATTGCGTTCTAACGATAAATTTAAATTCATGTTCTATATTAAATATTCCTACAGACAAGTAAACGAATAAATATTAAGAAATCTCTTATATTAAAATAGTTAAATATGACTTATAACTCCTCAAGACATTAGGCAACGGAAATATAATGGACCACGCATACCTGCAAGCGTGGTCCATTTTGTCGTATATACGCTTTTTTTTCGAAATACAGTAGTGGCGAAGCGGTAATTATCATGTGCTAATAAATCCCTTCACAGCATATCGACTTAATGAGTAATGTGCCAAAGAAACTGCTAGTGAAATTATTTTCGAATTTTCTTTTTAAAATTATAATAATAAATATCTTAAGACATATTCAGCACAGAAAAGCCTATCCTAGCCTATCCTACAACCAGAAAGCTGATAAACCATATGTATACGTAGAAACATGTATATGTTTAAAGAAAGTCAGAAAGTGAACACACCCAAATAGAAAAAAAAAAACGCCTAATCTCATCTTACAATTAAATAATTTTTTCACTTAATTAAACACGTGATACTTGACTTAACTATCGACATCATTAACCACTGGACCAAAAAGCCAATGAAATATCTAATATGTATCAACGTGAAAACTTACTACTATTAATACCTAATAAAAGTCCCTAAAAGTGTAATAAGAGTCTTACCCTCATAAGTACTTAATATATATTTACTATCAGTAGCATCAAATTATAGGTAGGTAGGTACTTCATCTGCGTCCTCGTCCAACGGGATCAAAATCTTAATCTAATGTCTGCCTAAAAGCTTTTGAGCAAAAGAGAAAAATACTTACAAAATATAAAACCCACAATATTAGCTTTCCTAAAAGACAAACATTATATCGTATATCTACAAGATTGGGTCAAAGCTAATTCACTTTCAAAGGCAGGATTATACAAAAAGTTGGTAAACCTTAAAATCCTTGTTAATGTATCATCAAAATCTCCTGCCTTTGTAGTAATAATCTATACATATAATAAAACTGTAACTGATCGCTGTTTGTACATGGCAAATATATTTAAAAATTCATAATGGGGTGCCTTTATATACGGAAGAGTACCCAAAACAATATTTTTTCATTTTGTCATTTTGTCTGTATGTTTGTGCACGCTAATCTTAGAAACGGCTTATCCGATTTGAATGCAGTTCTTAGGATTATATTGTGATGGGTTTTATTTAACATCGGTTAACAAATAAAGAAGTTATGTCAATTTATTTTTTTCAAAACTTACGAAATCTACGCGTACGAAGTCGCGGGCACAGCAAGTATTGACAATAACAATATATTGGGATATCTAAAAAATGGACATCTGATGCTAAGCCAAACAGAAGCTATGGTAACCACACAATAGTGGACCAAAATGTGGACAATAATATGAATCGAAATGAACAGTCCCTTTGTTGTCCACTGATGATCTATATTCCTGGCTGATTCCAGAATTGAAAAAATTTAACTACAAGTAGCAATTAAAACTAAATTGTTATTTAAATTAGCTTTTTTCTTCAACATTATTTTTAAATTAACAAGTTATTTCAATCAAATAGTAAATCAAAAAAAAAGTAACATCACGCCTACAATCCCCGAAGAGGTAGGCAGAGGAGTGTGGTACACTCCCAGTAAAGTGAATTAAAAAATATTTTAATTAAGTATGTAGTCATATAAACTAAACTAGTTAATTATTTAAACCAACTAATTATCTAAACTTATCGAGTAGTTCGCACATTCCACATACCTGTTAAGGTAACACGGAAGAGTATACTAAAAGGAAAAATAAGAAAGATTACAAGATCCTACTAAATCAGATCACTCAAGACGGGGATGCAACACAAAATCATCCAACCAAATGAATAATAATAATAAACGATGTATAGGTTAATAATAATGTATAATAACATTAATACGTAACCTCACACCTGTAATCCCCGAAGAGGTAGGCAGAGGAGTGTAGTACACTGCCACGTTTTACCAGTTACGTTTACGTCCCATGGACTAGGTTGTGAGTGTATTGCCATACAATATATTGCCATATTATAATAATAAATTATGTGTAGCCAAAAATATAGGTTCATTAAATTGCGTATGTAACTGGCGTATGAATGGCACAAACAACCGACAGAATCCAATTTCCGGCTGTGATGTCCAATTTCTGGGCACATTAGTCGTACGTCAGTCACAATACTTTGACGATTCCCGTTTCCCTCACGGGATTAACGTAATGTGTACGTGATAAAGATATTATAATTTAAAGTGTACTGAACATAGTAACATATCATGAAAGGGTCATCTCCGAAGGGATAGGCAAAAGAGTTTAGTACATTCCCATAAACGTGTGTTTGATATTAGAACCATTACAATGACCCCTAACGATTTGGTTATATGGTGTCAAAAGATAAATGTGTAGTAAAGTTTTAATTTAATAAATCATAAATTTTTATTTTTAAAATTTAGATACTTTAGTAACGATATGTAATAAAGAAATTGTACTTATAGACAGAAAACGTTTTAAAGCAAATTTTACGTTTTCATTTACAAAACTACTATTTAATAAATGAAAAAAATTAAACTTTTGATGTTTTACGTTCACAATGCAGATCATTCGTTCATAATCAGTTCATTCATATTCACATTCAGGCATGTATTATTCTGTGGTCAAACGGTAGCACGAATATATATTTTATAGTTATGCATATTTTTTACATAAAAACATTAATAACGCTAAAACCTTAAATTCTGTGAATTCCAGTCTCATTTCAACCACGAATAGACAGTAAGAACTTGCTTAATATAGCAAAAAGGCCTAATAAAAGCAAATTCTAGTTCCACTGCAGTGTGCCAATATCCAATCGCATATTTTATCGTGGTCACATAAAATACATCACAATGAAAACCAAATACGTTTCCATGAGTAAAATTCTAGTCTTCTTCAAGGTAACAAGCTGTTAGCCAGAGCTTTAATTAATTGCTATTTGCGTAATCAACCTGAGAAGATCGACGCGCTAAGTCGCAGTTCTCGAGTTTCACCGTTCGAACAAACAAAATAAACTAAATACTGAATAACAAACTAACTAGTGATTAAAATGACTCTGCGATTGTTGTCCGAGGTATTGAAATAGTTCGAACATAAATTCATAACGAAGTTCATAAACATGAAACGTTAATAAAACGACTTCATATCTTATGAAAGCTACCAAATTCTGATATATTTGAAATTACAGTTGAAGTTCTGTGAGTTAGGGGACGCGTTACAAAAACCACATGTAGGAACACTTCGTTCAAGGTAGAATAGTCACAGTTATACCTTTATTTTAATAGTAGCTATCATAACATATTATAACATCACTGTAGTAATTCCGTGAAGAGGTAGGAAAAGCAGTGTAATAAAATCCGACGATTCAAAATAATACTGATATGAATAGAACTCCATTATCGAGAAAAGTATTATAAACCTGAAAAATCGCTAAGAGAAATAATAAAATTTTGCCAACAAATAACGCATTAGAGCCTTAGTTAATGGAACGAACGCAATGAAAACAGGTCTGATATTGTACAACGTACAAATGGCATGAAACCAAAACAAAACTAGCCATTTTCGCCATTAGCTGTATTTAATTTGATGAATACTAATTCACTGTCGGTATCGAATATTAATATCGACGTTATTCCAGTGAAATAAAGCACCGCAATTTATTCTGAGTAACGGGCAAAGATGAAGAACAAATAAAGAAAGGAAGGAAGTACTGATATTCATAAATGTTATTATAATATGCTGTCACGCCAGGTCATTTACCACGTAGGCGGAGAACACCGAATTGTAAATAACTCTACCCTTGCAGACGTTAAGTAGTAACACTTGAAAATAGCACTCTTTTAGTTACTAAATAAAGTATAAGTATGAAAAAACAAAGCATTAAAGACAGGAACATCATAATATCCTTATTTCCTCACTCATACCCACATGTCACCTGTTATACATACCTATATATACTTTACATGGAATAAATGGTAAGCCTAGGGCCACATACTGGGACAGATCCAGACTCCGAGCCACTACGAGAAATATCTACTATAAAATCGAAGTTAGAAAAATTCAATAATTCCCAACCCTTGATAAGAATATATGATAGCGCAGTATTAGTAACTAGCAGTTTTACGTTAGAAAAACACAAAGGGAGGAACAAAGATTTGTGTATAATAACGTGTTTCGAAATTGAAGATCAACAATCTTAGAACACATATACTATGTTCGTGCAGCAAATTTTGCAAATTAAATTAAGCGAGAAGAACCGAAACTTCTACTTGGTGTATCCGAGTAAATCGAATTGCCTGACTATCTCCTTCATACGAGTAGGTACTTTGAAGAGAAAACTCTCCATATATCGCCAAGAGGGTTCCTGTTAACTAAATAATTGGGACGCCCCGCTAGTCTATTGTATTGGATAAAAATTCATGTCGAAATGGTACAATTCCTTTTTTTTTAAATGTTTGCTTGTTTGAAAATAATATAGTTTTATTAAAAGCAATTGTGAATATACTGTATAAAATACATAACATTGTATAAGTAAAGTTATATAAATAATTAAAAAATATGTGTTAGCTGATAATGATAAAATATTTTTTTTAATATTGTTAAATAAAATTACATTGCTTTGATATTTCAAAATATATAATATTTCAGTGGAATCAAAATAATTTTCTAGTTGGCGGTTAAATCTGTAACTGTCATTGTTTGCACGGCTTGCAATAACCCGTTTAAGCTCATTCTCTTAAAATATTTATTCAATTTCCTAAAATTTTTCATATCTTAACGTTTTTAATTTGACAAAAACCCGGGATTTAGCCTCAATTAACAATAATATTTTTATAGAAGAGTAAAACGGAAACGTAACATCACGCCTGTAATCTCCGCAGAGGTAGACAGAGGAGGTTAGTTTAATCCCTCGTTTCACTAGTTACGTTTAAGTCCCATGGAACAGGTGGTGACTAGAAAGTGTGACTAGCATGACTAGTCAACACAAATCGCAATAAAGTTTGTCTAGCATCTATACTTCGTCGCACAATAGGCGCTGTTTCGCTAATATATCGCCCGGGATATCACAGTACATACTCTCTGACCTACATTCACTTGGACGAATGGTGAAATATTATGGGAAGAGTTCGAGGAAAAACTAATAATTACGCGCCTACAGAGCGTGATATTATAGAACAAGTACCCATAAGATTGAAGTAATAATGCGATATTAGGGAATTTTTGGAGAACTCAAAGATGTGGAGGTTTTCTCTCGATATTTTCTTGCATCATTATATCGAGTGATAACATATTCTTGAAAGGCACTTTTTGTGTAGAACGCTGCATGCTACATTTAGAATCCAGGGTCACCGAAGTGGGAAACTGTAATCTTAAGCCACTAGACTATCATTGCATTAACTAGTAATCACTTTTAACTCTTTTTATAAATACACAAAGGTCTATTATCTAGGTCAAATGTCTATTATTAAGTCAAACTTCGGTGATTAAGTCAAAAGTCTATTATCTAATGACAACACACGACATTATATTTCCAAATTCTTCCAATTGACTTCCAACTTACAACAGCCGTAGAGCCGTAGCCGTAGCTTAGACTGCCTCGTTGGTCGAGCGGTAGCAAGCGCGACTGCTGATCGGGAGGTCCTGGGTTCAAATCCCGGGTCGGGTACTATTGAATTATTCTAATTTAGAATTTCTAGTAGTGACTC
>DWFV01000647.1:0-13306 GCA_018246775.1 Parelbella machaon machaon
GAAGTCTGCCAACCCGCACTTGGCCAGCGTGGCACACTATGGCCTTAACCTTCTCAATATGAGAGAAAACCCATATTCCAGCAGTGGAATGACAAATGGGTCGATTATTATTATTTTATTATTATAAACTTATCGTGAGTGTTGAATCGATTTGTATGTAATAGGTTTATGAGCAGCAATCGCGCTAAATGACACGGGTCATAGTGATCTAGTAACAGCTGGCGATTATATGTTTAACCGACGTTAAATGATACCTAGTTACGTCAGACAGAAACTATATCAGAAGCAGTTTCGAATAGTTAAAATGATAAGTCTCTATCAATAAATACCGGTAAGAAAGACTTTTGCTGTATTTCGGATACAGTACAGATAGATGCAAAGACGGCCGAACAACATAGAACAAAAAAAAATAGTCTATTAATTTAAATATTTAACATAAATTTAATTGTCTATGGTTGAACTTGAACTGTTTTAAAAAATATTTTCGATTGGACTTGAACTTCTAGAATATTTCCATTTATTTACAAATTAACTTCGAAACGTCTTCGTTTTCGACAATTCGGAATTTTCCTGCTTAACAATGAATTTTTGAAAATATCTTTTTTACATGTTGTTAGTTCTATCTTCGGAAATACATAAAGGAACTACGACTCTCATAAACGCAACATTTTTGATGATTTCGTCTCTTCGTCAAGAATTGAAACTGTTAAAATTATGACTTTTTTACTAACAAACATTTGACTAACAGAAGACTAACACGGCTTTTTCGTAATTGAGGAAAAATATCTTACGTATTTTGTTACAGTCTCGTGATTGGTGAAATGTATCGTACTATAGAGAAGTAACATTTTTTTTATCAATAAGGAATAATATGTTACTTTTTTGACACGAATTATTTACTGTTCACGTTTTGAACGTATGAAATGTGATCAAATCATTCAGTCATTATCAATCCACATGCAAATTGGTTCCGAGTAGGTAGATAAGAAACAATAGCTGAGATCAAAGCAATCATCAAAGTGAAATACTGAGGAAAATGGAAAATATTATTAGCGCAAAAGGAAAATGTTTTGCTCCAGTTATCAATAAAAAAATGAAATCGCTCTTTTTTCAATAATTTTCTTTACTTCTCATATTACTTGGAACTTTTTCACATAAATACACTAATTATTTGAAACATAATTATATGTATGTGAAAACCATAAGAAATGAGCATTTAACAAAAAAATACGTCTTCTGTAAAAATTGAAAAGATGAATGTTTGTATATCATTCACCAAAATATTTGTTGTCGTCAGGCCGAAATTCTATACGGTTTATGAACGGTAAATCAAATTGCGGACCTACTGGCAATAAATAAAAAACTCCCTCCAACCAAAATACAACACGAATGTTAAGAATGAGCGATGGCGAACGGCGCTTAGATTTTTTAAATGGTTCAAGTATTAATGGGAGAGTGGTCGTGACGTAATGCGCCCTGCCGCGGCCTATGGATGGGTTGCCAAATAGGTTACAACCGACAACCGGCTTATTACGATCCGCCTGCACTCTTTCCCTTGACGACGGACCCGCCAAGGTCACTGCGCCACGCGAGTTACCGCACGCCGGTAATCCCTATCACTGCCACTTACACTATGGAAACATAAACATCGACTCACCTGTTTTTTTCCAACTCGTTATGAGTGGTCCTGGAACAGAAAACATACATTTTGTAACTGTCCGGCGGCACTGATTTCACGAAACTGCACTAATCACTTGCCACTACACTGACACTCGCGACCGAAAACTCACCTGCTTCCCTGCGATTTTTTCGTCTTTGGTCGCCTTCCGCCCGACCTGGACTCCTCGTACACCGGCAAACTCGACGCGTAACCGTGTTCCGACTCTGCAACAAAGAAAACTGTAATTCCGTCAAAATCAGCTGATTATGGCACGGCAAAAATAGACGGGAGCCATGTTGACGTGTGCGAGCGAGTAGTGCACTCGATTGACAATTCAAACAAAGAAAATCCAAATCACCTCTGTCCCGCCTCTCGATGTATTCAGCAGCCTGGATCAGGGCAGCAATACTCATTATTATTATATCCGATTCGACACAGGTATTCACAAACGACACACGACTTTATTCGATTAAAAACTATAAATAAAAGTATTTTATCCGCTCCGAAGTTCACGACTGCATTTACCGATGTCAAAAACACACTAGGCGAGTCGGGAAACGCGACCGTGTATAGCGCTTCGTGATTTGTCGGCCGCGTTCGTGCGCCGCTCGGCGAGCCAATCGCCGCGGAGCAATGCCCACAATAAAATACCTGGGTCAATCACGTGAACTTTGTGTTTCCAAACAAAACATTTTTTTTTCTCCGCGCTCATGCAGCGCGGGATTTGTTATAGTGAGAAAGTTATATAAATTTGCATTTTGAAAACAAAGTTAAAACAGTTCTTAAATAAAAAGCTATGAAGTCTACGTAGATTGGAACTATACAGTGAAACGAATTGCAGATTTTTGAATGTCGCGCGCCCAACTTTCAATGTCAGCCTGTCAAAATAAACGCGACCTTATCAGCATAATCCCTTTTTACGTAACATGAGTTAATGTATATCACGAACGTAATTATGAAAACGCTAAATGTAATTTATAGACGTCATTCTAAAACTGAGATTAAATCGATCGTCTCCTATCTGAATGAAATAAATACGCAAAGGAAAAAATAAAACAAAGCGGTTTCACATCTCCCGAACTGTTTTGATGTTTAATAACTTTAAACAAAATTTTAAACAATCGTTCAATATTTTAAGCATATAGATACGGGCAAATAGGACTGGTAGCAGATGAGGACGTGGCTCCTGAAACAATGGAAAATAAAAATTTTATGGAACCTAACCAAATATGTAAAAAAGCATATCAATGGTCCATTTATCAACTATTGAAAAAAAAACATTTATGCTTCAAAGTACATTTCGATTGATAATTTTCCTGGTGCAAAGGCCATAGTAAGAACATCTTAAGGACATAGTATCATGTCAGTTTCTCTTGAACATGTCCGTTTACAAATTTAAATTCCAGTGTAATATCTTGTGATTTATCTCAAGTAATTCAGTATGACAATTTATTGTGTGATACTTTCAAAACAAATTCTAATAAGAATCCTATTGCTTATCAATGTCATGTTATATTATTAATCTCTTAAGCCAGATGAAAATAAGAATATTATTGATATTATTTTATCATGGCAGCACTTGAAATATTGACAATATAAAAAAGAGCCAACACTGAGATGTGAAGGAGTTAATTTCAAAGATATAAGGATTCAACAGAAAAATATTATTTTTTTATTGGCAGGAATCAACTCTAGCAGTATCTCTTTTATATCCATTACTTTCACTGAGCAATAATGCTTCCCCTTTAATTATTATTCTTTTGTTGTAGTAGGCATAAATTCTAATATATGAGACTTAAAATTAATTCTCAGAAGCAATTACATGTCCACCTAAAATAAAAAATAAATCATATTCATAACAATTCATTCTTCACCCTATATTAAAAGTCCTGTGTGGGTGTATATAATGTCAAGCATAATAAAATCCTTCACTCTACTTGGATATAAGTAATGTACAATTCTTATATATTGCAATCTTATAAATCGAGAAAATAATATGTATAATACTGCTTGTGGTGACATCCTCCAAACACACCACCTATGGACCATGTAAGAGAAATCAAAAGCCCTTAAAAATAAAAAAAAAATGGTGCAATAATATAAAGTTACTTACTGTAATAATTTTCACCTTCCTGTAATATTTGCTGAAGGCTTTGACCAATGATGACACAAATATGCATATTGTGTGTGGGCGGAAGACACAGGTTTTATCATCTATTTGCACAGCATTATTTAATACATGGGGCAATCCGAGGATATAGTTGAATATGAGATTCCACTCAGCCTGCAACAATATAATAAATATTAGAAACTGCTATACAAAATTAAGATGTTGAATTAAACTTATTCATATCAATATTATGGACAGATTATATAATCGGTTGTACTTAAATTATGATTACATGCTAAATGTAAAATTCTCTGCTTGTAGTTTGTATCTGCTCTGCTCTACATGGAGTCTTTGTGTATTTTACTGGCTGTCTTAACAAGGTCAGTACAGACACAATTACAAAATGTTGAAATTTAATCTTAAAAGATTTTTATTGATCCAGACATGATAACAAAATGTCAGCTACTTACAGCTTGGAGTAGTAACTTTCTATGAATACTTGTGATGTTAGGCATCATTAAATGTTGGTAAATATATTAAGAAAATTTTAAAATATAACAACATAGCATACTAAATAAAGAAATGCCCAAAATTTGCTCCTATGGGATCCTACTTTAAGTTTAATAACAACACATTGCTTGACCAAAATACAAGTGACCACCTTCTAGCCAATTACTGGTAATAGTTTATATACCTTCGACAAATGCTTGTCTGCTCTATCACTACTTGCAAGTATAAAACATGAACTTCCACAAAGTACACACAAAAGGTATGGGCAATGTGCACTGTCTCATCACATCAGTAACATTAATTTCTTACCTCATGGGTTAGAAGACTAAAATTTGTATCCTCAAAGTCAGGCAGTAAAGGCATTGTTGGTGAAAGATTAAAATATCTCAATAGTTTTTGCAGCCTTGCACAGTTGTAAAGAATAAATGTTGCCTCTGTAAATAATACATGTGTTAGTTATATTTATTGGTAACAAATAAAACGCTCAACATCATCAACCTTTGTATTATTTCACTTAGAGTGAAAAGTATTGACATAATTCGAAGGAAACTTAAAGTGTGATAGCAGCATGTGCAAAACTGTGCTAGAAAAACGAATGGTATTAGGAATTTTATTGCAAGGTTATCATCATTTTTTTTAACATGCTATAATGAAAGAATTAGTAATATGATGAGGAGTGAATAATCAAGTCTAAGAAAACTTGACTCATAAATAGCTAAACACAGTTTTTGATTCTCATTCTCCAATATATTTTTTGTATATAAGTTATAAAACTGTAGGCTTATTTTAAAACTAAGAATATTACATTATACTAAGAAATTGAGCACAAATATAAGGCAGAGAAAAAAGTTAAACCTTTACCTTTATTTGCACATCTCAGAGGAGTAAACTCAATGTTGACAGGACTGCTTGGTTTAATCCGCAGCAGATCATACGAAACAGAAGACTCTCCAACTACCAGCATGTAATCACTCCATGGGGAATTTGCTTGCATTCTCCCACCCATTTTGTGCTCGAATATCAATTGCAAGTCTGTTTGACGCATACTGTGAATTAAAGTAATTGATTAGTAATGTTAAAAAAATTTATTCATTTATAACTACAGATCCTTATACGTACATCTTATTAAATAATCTTTGTTTATATATACAGAGATTTTAAAAAGTATGTGCTTGTATCTATAAGTATATAACAAAGAAGTATATAAGTGTACAATTATAAGTAATTATTGCTTATACAATGACATCAATGGGTACAGAAACCCAGTATTGCAACAACAAATGGTTTTAAAGATAATGGTCAACACAAAAACTAAATATTTCTGACCATATATGGATAAGCAGTTGACCTCTAATAGTGAATATCTTAGCTAGTTATAACCATGACAGCCAATGTCAAATGGTTTTTCAACAACACACTGGATTTCTAGTAAGCATTATCAATAGTTTGGTAGCCTGATGTTATTTTTCCTCTTCATTCTGATTTTCATATCAAACTTGAACTAGCAACACTTTCATTTTTTATTTCAAGGTAGTTAAGAAAAACTCTATAGTGAAATCAAGAAAAAAAATCTGATTATGTCACCACAAGTTTTTACTAACCTTATCAAATCATCACCAGTCACTGTTGTTTCCTTGACACCAGTCTTTGCATTCAGAACGGGTCCACAATGCACGACCCAGCTACCAGGTCTTTTGCTAGTTGATTTCGTCGTGACGAATATCTGCGGCGACAGCTCGCGGCACTTGGCACTGATTGCATACAAATTCTCTATGACCTTCGCCAACAGTTTAACACGTACCGATGTTACATCGCGTGAACTGGCACACAATGGATCTAGCTCCACCGAGCAGGGTTTTATTGTGAAGCATTGCGCAATAATATGATGTACCTCAATTGCATTCAACAAGCCCATAAGGATCGCTGGGGCGCGTTCTAAAAACAGATGTACTCGATCGCCTCGTTCTTCCGCCTTGCTCACGGACACGTCCCAATTTTTCGATTCATCTATCAAGTATTGAACGTCTTTGTTTATGTATTGCAGTAATGGCTGTTCCGTGTTAATCTCCTCCTTTATTGTCAAATATTCACGCCACGGTTTGATTGTGTTAGGAAAACTGAAATCACCGTCCTTCTCTTGAGTCCCCATATGTTTAACCAGCAGCCCACTGCCTGAAGGTCCATCGTTTCCAACAATGAAATAGTACACATTATCAGAAAACTTTTTTAGTTCATCTGGAAACATTGCACTGGATTTCAAAACGAATTTTATCCAAACAATATTAATGTTTTATAACTGTTACTCTTATTTAGGGCATCTTTGATATATATTCACCAATTACTAATATGATATTCACTGCGTTGCATGATTTATTTTGCTGTCAGTGTCAAGAGAAACACAAAGAGTACACAATCGCTTTTATTTTTTTTTAATCATGTCATAACCACAGATTCTAGTTTTTCAGTCTACAAATTTTTCATTTAATTTGATTGTTATCACTAAAATAATTCTGGCGTTATGATTAATTAATGTTGTTGCTCAAAGAATGGTTCTGTAAATATAAAATTATAACACGTACAATGAAACATACCTTAAACGTGTCGCACTGGGTCATGTTTATAATAAATGCCCTTTTGTTATTCTGTTTTGTGGTTTCATTAAATGATACCTTATCCTTTCAAAGCTTCTATATAAGCTACAATTTCTAAATAATATTGTAATATTTCATAAATAATACTTTTTTAACCTAGCATCAATTACTTCTCGCGTCATCTTGATTATAAAAAATATTAAGTAATAAATGACTACGAGTTAAACTTGAAGATTGACTTATTTTTATTTAAATTGGAATGTATATTAGCTGACGTCGATTCGTGACGTTTAGGACATTTACAACGTTGACATTTACTTTTACAGTCAAAACGGTGACAGCCAGCTGTACAGTTTGCCAAATCTTATTTATATCAGAATATCCAAACTACTAGTCAGAGTAGCTGCATTTAATCACAGAGATTATGTTTTAACACAAAAATGCTCCGTAACTATTATTATTTAATTGTTTTTATGTTAATATATCAAACAGGCACAGTGTTTTGTGCCGATCACCTACTCGAAGGAATTTACTGTGGGAAAGAGAACTGTTATGAAGTCTTAGGAGTATCGAGAGAGGCTACTAAAAATGAGATTGGTAAAAACTACAGACAGTTGGCAAGAAAATACCACCCTGACTTGCACAGAGATCCCGACGCTAAAAAGATTGCTGAGGAAAGATTCAAGGAAATCGCCACAGCATACGAGATTTTGAGAGATGACGAAGAACGAGCTGATTACGATTACATGCTAGACAACCCGCAGGAGTACTATGCGCATTACTACCGGTACTACCGGCGACGTATGGCACCTAAAGTCGATGTACGTATAGTTCTTGCGGTGACCATCACAATAATTTCGATCATACAGTACTACAGTGCGTGGTCCAAATACGACACGGCGATCAAATATTTCATGACCATACCAAAATACAGAAATAAGGCATTGGAGATAGCAAAAACGGAAACAAAGGAGTCACAAATACGAAGCAAAATTAAGAAAAGTAAAGCCGAATTAAAGGAGGAACAAGACCGGATAGTTAGGAGAGTTATAGAAGAGAACATGGATATCAAAGGTGCATATGCGAAGCCGGAAATAGTTGATATCTTATGGATACAACTGTTAATACTGCCGTATTCTATTGCATATTGGATTTATTGGCATTTACGTTGGTTTTGGAAGTTCACCATTCTGAAACATCCATATGGTAGGAATGAGAAACTATACTTAATAAGGAGATACTTGAACTTTGGCCAGCATCAATTCAGTGCATTAGAAGAGAAGGACAGACAGGAGTTTCTTGATGAGGAGCTTTGGATTAAGGAGAAATTTCTGGTGTGGAAACAAAAGAAAGATGAAGAAGCGAAAAAGGCTCTTGCAGAAAATAATAAATACAAACAATACAGGCGATATATAAAACAGCATGGTGTTGGACGTATGACATTTGACGATTCATAACTCTAATTAATTGTGAATGTGTGAGTTTTTTTTATTTATTACAACATTGTGGTAAATATTTATCTCAAATGAAAATACTGTGAATTATTATATATTATAATTTGTATTATGGAAACATCCCACATTGATTGAGTTCATTGTCATCAAAATGTTTTTCTATTTTTATAAATTTCAAATTAAAAAAACATGCTTTCTTTAATTTTCAACACTATATATTTGTTATGTAGAAATAGTTTCTCGTTTCGAAATATTTATTCTAGTATGATATTCATGTAATCTATGTAAGTATGCTAACTGCAGTCACTGAACTTAATAAATTTAGACATCTTAAAAAACGACACTTACAAATCATAATTTGACCGCCTCTTTGGTCGAGTGATTGCAAATTTCACTGATTGTCTTGGGTTGGGTTGACATTTTTTGTCATAATACATACTTTTCATGTAGTTTTGAGAACATTAACCCTGTAACTACATACATTTGGTGAAGTGTATCCCCTATGAATAAAGAGCTATGATATTATTCTAAGTTATTGTTTATAAAAATATGCATATGAAAATACTTATTTATTTCATAATCACTTGATGGATGGTTAGAAGTCAGTCATGAAAATTTACGTTTTTAAATAATATGGAATCATGTCTGTCAATAGTTGAATGTTTTTAATCTCAACAACCGACAATGTCACACTAAGTATAAATAAAATAAAACAATCTTTACACAAGTCATTATTTTTATTTTTTATCTCTATTTGTCCCAACATTTACTACAATGATTCAGATAACAGTCACACATATATAATTTACAAACATCACAAATGGCAATTCTTAAAGGCATTCTCTATATGACAGTATACCACCAATACAGTTCCATAACAGTGGTGTAATATCACCTTAGGTTCAATTCACTTAGTATAATATGTTAAAAGTGATAGATGTGAGAGCTTACCTATCTTGTCTTATCCAAAAACTGTTGGCATTGTTCCACTACCAAAGATTAAACAGCAAATTTTAGGTAAATAACAAATGACAATGTTTTTACATATTTACTCTGTAAAAATATATTCAGTATTGCCATATGTAAATGGGAATGAATAAAACAATTTATTAAATAACCTGTGTAAAACAACGCTATATCTATATAAATTACATTTCAATTGCAGTTTTTTTACAATATCAATTGCTTGTGGTTATTTTTGTAGTATAAGACACGTTAATTTTAAACTCTCACAGATTACATTGAAATATATTCTGAGATCCTTAAATACAACAGTAACTGTGGCATAGGAGTAACTATTCTTCATTCTGTTACAGATCATTACTATAATTTAATATTCAATGGCAGTGCATTCAAGATATTCTATACTTAAGAATACATACATACATAAATCGATAAAGCTGCAAAGTTTAATTAAACACCAAACGCTTTTTAATAATGTTATTACAACGCTTTGGAATGTCAAGATGTTTTTTTAACTGTCAACACCATTTTGAATATGTTGAATTTGTCTAAATTAAATAGCAGATTTCATATTACAAACCGAATGTCTCTACAACAATGGATTTTAAACTTTTGAAACAGCCAAAATTCTACAATTTGAACAAATGTTATAGTTGTCACTGAATCACAGTCCGGGTTCTGAACAGCGCGGTAATGGAGTCATACTTGTGCGTGATTTTTAAACTATAAACTTTATAAGATGACAGTACTTGACTTATGAAGACAACACATCATTGGTTCAACATATTTAACTTTAGACACTTACATCTTCAGTCAATCAATAGGAAAATTTAACATTTATAATTCATTACCGAAAAATACGGTTTTCTGCCTATTTTCATTATTTTCACCCTCATAACAAAATGATATAAATGTTAAGATTATATTCAGAAATATAATTGATTTCTTTTTATCATGTCATGTTGGGTCATTCTAGCCTACCAGCAAACCGATTCGTTCTAAAACGGTCCAATGGCTGTGCCCCAATTATGTAAACGGTTACTAATGTTGAAAATGCACAAAGCAATAGACATTTCATTTGTGGATTTAAGATTGCACGTTACGTAATCAGGCCACTGGCATTAGAATATCTTAAGAGACGATGCTTTGCTAAGATACTTTTTTACGATTTTATTGTTTATTGTTCCGCGTATTTTGAGTAATCAATTTTACGATTGATTGACTATGAAGTAAATTTGTGGTGAACGTTGGGAAATAAACAATTATGCATATATAAAAATATAAAGGAAATACTTCACGTGATTTGAGATCATAATAGAATTCCTATTATATTAGTATTTTGTGTAATTCATTTCTTTTATGTTTTGTTAACACTGGTATAATAATTATAGCATAAATTCAAAGGGTTAAATTGATCGAAGTTTTTGGACTTTTAATGGTTTGTATTAACTAAATGCATTGCGACTTGTGTCAATGAAAAATAATCTCAAAAGGAATCTATCCAAATTTATTGACTATGATCACGTCAATTTAAGCAAAATTTTTAAATTAAATGTGGAACGTCTCGACTATCGACACTATACCTACATTCATACTCTAACCGCAACACACACGCAGATGCACACACACAGATGTATATAAACAATAGGGCACCTTCATTTATTTCTATTTTTGAATTCTATATACTTATCATTATTTCAATCCGTACAGATTGAACCAGACACGCTGGAAACATTTTTACGCGCGTATGATACATACTCTACGTTTCGTTACAACTTCCCGGTAATGTACTTTATAGCTGTGTACTTATAACTATTTCTGTATAACACAGACTTTTAAATTACCGTTAGTTTTTAAGGCTGCTTTATTTTTTTTTAATATTTTCCGTTTAATTATATTTATACAACATTATATTATAGGTAAGTATAGTAATGGTCGTAAGTTTATTACTGTGTGTACATAACGTTACTATGTAAAATGTGACGGATCGTTTTTTTTAAAATTTCGTAGCGTATCAACGTCGAATGCGATACAATCAATATGATCATCTGTTGGGAAATACTTCTTATGTACTCATTATATGCAATTGTACAAGTCCCGGATCTTTTGGATCAGCACGTGGACCTATTTGTCGAATTTCGCGAAATATGGATGTGATGGCTGTACTGCTACTCCCTGTTTAGCTTTATGGTCACCATGTTGGTTAGAGGTTGGTCAGAGGTCGATTTTCGACCATTTGTCTGAAATGTGAATTTATTGGTGCCGGATTTAGACATTTGTTTAAGCCTTACAGGACAATTCTGGTAGTGTAAATAATCTAGTCACGGGCGACAATGTACCTTTACGAGCACCATATACTATAGAACAATATGTTTCAGATAAATCATACAATTGTACCGCATTCACTGTATAATGAATGTGTGTCACGGTACAATTTAACCGTTGTCTTTCTGACTAGCATACTCTGTGGCGGATGACGATGTTTGAAATTATTCATAAATTGTTCATATTTTAATAATAATTTTTAATATATCGTACCGTCTTCTCACACCTGTGTTTATAGTCGAGTTATTTACCATACAAATCCTTTTTCTGTCAATTCCATGTAGAACACAGTGCTTAGTTTGTTTTTAGCAATTTCTATTCTTGTCACTTAATTGTATGTTTTTTCGAAAACGTACAATTTTTTGAGACCTATCTCTGGAGTATAGATAAATGGAAACCAAACGAATATTTAAATTTCTTACATTATTCCACCGATATTTACATGAACATCTATAAAAAAATGTTTTTGGACATAATAATCCGATGCACAGAACAAATACCAAGAATATTTTTTGTTGCTGAGCCATAAAATATACGATGATAGTACATATTAAAAATGTAGATATATCATAACGAAAAATAGAGAAGAATTACGTTTAACTGCCATGTCTATTTGTTCTTTTCTCTGTGTTTCGAATTACTATGTCTTTCTTACTTGTTAGTTTAATACATACATACCGTGTACACAAAATAATACATCATATAATATTTATGATTTTGATCCTTAAATTCGTTTCTGAACTGCCTTTAGAAGATAAAGATGTAATTACAAACTATTATTAATTTAAAAGAAAACAATGGAATACCTAATAAATAAAAATAAAAAAATTTAACGTCTATTAACTTTGCATTTAATACAAAATAACGTTTGAAAAGAAAAAAAATATGATATTTAATCCAAGCTATTTTAGCAAATATAATCATGCAGTTGCCATCTTTATCTTCGCATCGCGAAATACATTTCATAGACGTTTTTTCTCGGTATAAAAATCGATATAATTTAAAATATAACGTCTCCATCGATTGACAAAAATTAACAACAATTTTTACATAAATATCTAGGTAATACTCCTATACAGTAATAATATTTTCCGTTTTACTATATACAATCCTTAGTTTACAGCTAAATACATATTAAAAAACAAGTCTAAACCAAAACAAAACCAAGGCTTTATCACATTTTAACAGATAACCATCAGATCAATCATTATAATCAATTGTTCAACATTAAAAGTTTAAATCATATAACATTCTGAGCAATTATATTAAACAAAACATTATTTTCAAATTTCGAAACATCTAGCTATTTAAAACCGTTTGACAATAATGCAACCACGTAGTCAATAGAAAAAATAAAAACCGTTATTCAAAAGGTTGCAATGATTCTAAAAAAAGATATTCGTTCCATATTCAAATTCAAGTCAGAACCGACCGCTCACTTCAATTGACGGCTCAAAGAACATACTACTACGATATTCACTTCCACTATCATAGTCACCGACAAACGAAAGCACCAGTGGCATTGAACAATGAATCCATTTCGAGGTGTATGCTCAACGCAGTAGAGGCGAGTGTCCCGTGCAGCGGTTGGTGCGCGGGCGGCCTGGCGGCGGCGCCAGGCGCGCGCGGCCTCACACCGGCGTCTCGTGGTCCGCTTCCTCGATCCGGCCCAGACGCCAGGCATTTGGATCCG
>DWFV01000648.1:0-13304 GCA_018246775.1 Parelbella machaon machaon
TTTTCTTGGTAGAATTGGAATTACAAAAAAACCTTTTCACACGAGTACTGTTTAATCGCGAATTAAGCTATCTTCTCTGAGTTACCATTAATTTATCATGAAGCGTATAAAATTAAATAGTAAAGGTGAAACAAGATGTCTGGTATTGATCTACTCGTCACTTGAAACAACAAGACCTGGACTCTCGAGACATAATATACATTTACGTGTACATTTATAGTATAGCACGGTCTGGCTCCCCAGCTGGCGTCTCCGAGGCTCCCTCTAACAATTCTGTTACGAAATATTCAGATGGAGTCTCCCTATTTACATATTGACAACGTTATTTATCACACAAAACGAAATTATTTGTATGTAGCAGTGTTTCGTTACGACGTCCTATGTATGTCGTCTAGAGAAACAAAATTAGGAAGATCGCAAGTTATTCCGTTGGCGAGTGTCAAGTTTAACCTATTAATAAAGCTGTCTATCTTTTAGGGTACTATGTCCTACAAAACTAAAAAGGCGTTTGTCAAGTCCATACAGCGAGGGCGTAATGTTCGACGGTCGGCTAGCGGCGCGTGTTTCCTGCGTGTCTGGAAGGGGCACGCGCACGACTACATTTGTAGAGCCAGGCATACCGCGTCTCTCCTTATACAGGCTGATTAAATTCGTCTTAAGGACTATTTATTCAGTCACGCCAGAGAATTACTCGTTATTATTATATACCATCACAACGGTATGTGGTTATTTTTGACAGCTAAGCGATTGTAATTACTGTGCCGATTCAATAATTATATCAGATGGTATTTTGCGGTATTCCATTGTTAATAATTCAGTTGAAATCACTTTGCAATATACGAATCCGCCATATACGACAAATGATGGTCCATACTGCATGGAAATATACTTATATACTTTGTATGTGGTGAATTTTTACAACCCTAACTTGATTACTTTCTCAATGCTCAAAAATGAAGCATGCTGTATACTGGCGTGTTGTGGTTTCGAAGCACGATTAGGTGTGGACGCGTGGTTTGTTTTGTTCGAACCCTTCCCAACGACTATAAGTTATGCCTTGCTTTAACCTATATGTAAACGTCCCTATCGGCCGTGCCTGATTATAATGCCACCACCAAATATAACAGCTGTACGAACATTCCTACAGTTGTTCTCTTTCGTAGCTGTTCACACTTATGCGTGAATAAGTATATATTATGCTTTACAGGAAGCATATCGGATTAAGGAAGTGGGTTAAAACAGTTTCACAGAGATCTTTCTAGAACAGTGTTGATCTTGAATAAAGGAGTGAGCTGGACAAGGCTTCACCTCGGTTTTAGAAAGTGAGTTAAAACGGAGAATTCTAAGCATAAAAAAAGAGATAGGTACAAGCGGATCAATACAATTGATTCTATTTGAACCAATGTAGCTTCATGAATAGAACCGCTGCTTCTAGACTAGCGAAAGCATTTATATGGGAACGAATTCAATCAATACATTTTGGAACCGGACTCTTATTTAGAGGAGTAATATGAATCATGATAGGCCGTCCGAATATTTGTTTTATGGTATACAAAAGACAGGGCGCGATGGCGCTCATTGGGGGAGGCCTTTGTCCAGCAGTGGACTGAGATAGGCTGATGATGATGATGATGATGATGTGAGTATATGAGCACGAGAGTTCGTATATATTGTATGCATATTCAAGAGTAAACGTCGTGTTAAGAAATTGCGCATGGATATTCGGGTTATATCAGACTAAGTTTAAAAAAAAATAAGCGGCCTGTAGAAAGTCAGCCGAATATTAATGCCTGGCCGAAGCTCATCGTGTCTTTTATATGTCCTAAATGTTATGTTTATAGTAACTTGATGACTTGTAAATATTGCTAGAACGGTGGACTTGCGATAATAGATTTATATGTACGTACAATGCAACATAAGTCTTAGTCAATGAAGTAAATAAACATTACTATCTTCACCTCTTATTATTCTGCTATTGGACAGGGGTGTCATTCAAAATGGTAAGGATTAAAGCTAGTCTTGTGATTGTAAAAACATCACAATTGTAATTCAAGTTAAGTGCTTAAAAGACCTTATAAGTTATTAAAGTTTGAATAACTTAAAAATGTTCAGTATATTAGTAAAGGACCGAATGAACCAGACAACAAACTGAAAGCCTACTTGAGGTCAGATAAAAAACGTCGACAGTATTCAATCTAAACTAATTGCCCCACCCTGAAGGGTTCAACTGCCTCTCGTGAAGCGCGAAACGAGTTATCTGCCAACAGTTTTTGGATACGGAAATTCATTAATCAGAATTTGCCTGCGGGAAGCGCAGCCACAGAGTAAATATAATACAGAGACATCGTATTTATAACATCGATTATTTTAAAAAAGTAGCGTCATAGCTCTAATCCCTGAAGGGATAGGCAGAGGAGTGTAGTACATTCACCTTTTCACCAGTTACGTTTTACGTTCAATGGAATAGGTGATGACTCTATTGCCATACACCGATCATAGATCCAGATTTCTAGAGCCACTATTAGAAATTTCCACTAGAAAATCTAAATTAGAATCCAATAGAATCCGACCCGGGATTCTAACTTGGTACCTCTCGATCAGCAATCGCGCTTTGAAACCACTTAACTAACGACGGAGTCGATTGATTATTAGGTCGATAACAATGCTGATAGGTATAGCGTAAGTAGCAATAAATTAATTAAAATTCCGTATCAGAGTTCACCATTTGACAGTCAACGATCGATTGAATCACCTTATAGATTAACATTACAGACAGGTTTATACAGTATTTATGGCTGTTAAATAGAAACATAGTGAAAAGTCATGTTCGCCAAAGAAATTCGCAAGAGAAAGTGCATATAATTCAATAGAAAGAGTCGATAGGTTCAGATCAAACGCATATGTACAATAAAACTTTAATTTCTACCTGTTATTAATTTTATTATGCATCAGATTTACTTTCTTTTGACTTTCAAATTAGAATTCTAGGTTTCGTATAGTTTTAATTATACATTTATTTTCATAAAGTAAACATTACATTTGATAAATATGGGAGTGTTACAAATTAATATAGGTTTCGCCGTAGTTTTTGTTTATGTAGGAAAAGCCATAGTTCAGAAATATTTCCAGGCCATTTATTCAGAGTAACATTTATTCCTTATCAGTACATCAGTATCAATATTATTGGTCGAGTTTTTCACAATATATGTAAGGGTATTTGATATACTAATATAATGAGACACAAAAAATACAGTACCTACGTTTTCTTTGATAATCAAATTAACCTCGTAATATTTTTTCAGTTTTACAAAACAACGCTAATAATAATAAGAAAATGTCATGTGCCATTTATATTGTCACAATATCGACCGATTTCCGGCCAAGCTCGTCGAATTAAATGTATTCTGAATTTTGGTATTTGTCAGTTTGTTTGTATCCGTTGTGAAGAAACCAGTACGAAGCGTTATTATGAGTTATATATTTATAATTATTTTAAAGACAACTTATAACACAGCTATTTCAATCGTAATACTGAATGATTGACAATGATTGGCAATGATTTTCAATAATCTCTTAGATAACACAGCGTGATTCGTGACATGAACTTTAATACCAAAATAAATGAAATTATAAAAAAATACTATACTATTTAATGGAATATCTGACAGCGGCTGGAAAGATCATCGTAATTAAACCCACTGTTCTCCCGCAGTAGCGAAATAATACAGTCAAATTCTATTTGCAAGCATCCCATACAAATACTAACTGACGGCTTATTCAAATTTGATGCAAGAAATCTACGGAACCGTCTCACCGACAGCTTTGAGCGCTTATCGCGTAAGGACTCTTTGTATATAACGTGTATATTTGTGTGTATTTTTCACACAAATACACAATCAATTTTAGATATTTCAATATAACATACGATATATATAGCAGATATGCCGTACAACTGGAAAACTATACGTACACGTGTGATTCAGATCCTCGATACACCGATCTTCGTATGTTTTCTCAGCACACACGACTCCGGTAAGACGTTCTTCTTATTCGCTTATATCTTTCACGACACTGGCTTTAAGTAGACTTGCATTGAAAATGGTTATTATTTATATTCGCTCCTACAGTTCCACAGTAAGACAACTGCCTAAGATTATATTTCTTATTTGCATTATCTTCGAATCCAAGATGGCCGCGTCATCCAATTATAATTAATTATTGGGGCTGTCAATTAAACATCAAATGAAGCTTTATTGATAATAATTCTCCCCCCGGGGCTGATGTAACCTATGGATTTGTTAGCAAAAACCGTTCGAATAGAAATCGCGGAACTAATATCGTAAATTATTTTAAATGTCAACCAAATTTTTCAAAATGACTTATTGATAATAAATTGACAGATTTATAAGTTTATTTTGTTAATAACGCGACATATGTATGCAAGAATCGTAAACGTGTAAATATTAGATGAAAATATATATATGTACAAGATAATTTTTGCATTAATATTGGTAATGCGATACTCAACAAAACACGACGCTAGAGACTTATTATTAGAGAAATATATAATAATTGATATACATATGTACAATATAAATTATATAGATATTCCTTCACAGTACCAAAAGTATTTGTAGCCAAATTCAAGGGCTCTTTTTGGCCATTACAACATTCCTTGAGAAACAGCAGGGCGTTGAGGACATCCACCCCAACATAGCCAGCGTACGTTACCTATATACATACATGTTTATCAAATTTTCTGACAAAAAAAAATCTGATAGCATTGATCAATTAATATGATGAATCTGTCACCGATGTGTCATATTGATTGTGTTGAATTCTGTCCATAACAGCTAGTGTTAATATACTACGTGATGTAGTCTTTATTGTGACCGTTGAAACCGCAACTACCTCCAAGGGCGATAATAGTGCACGTAATATTATTTAACGATATATCGATGCAATAATATTGATTGAAACCTGCAACATTTTGGATCTAATCTGACAAAATCAAGTTTTATATATTCTTCTTATTGTTAGTAACAGAACACGTAAAAAAAATTAGGGACTCTTAATACATGCATGTGTATTTATGCATTAAGTCCTATAAAAATCCTATAAGTCCTAGTCCTATAAGTCTCTATAAAAATCTTTATCAGCAGCATCAACCCCTATGTCGTTCAACTATTAGAGATGGATTTCCTCTTGCCACAACTTGCCACGCTGGTCAAGTGAGAGTGACATTTGATGACTTCCCTGGGAACATTATGGAGAACTCTAAAATAGGTATAATATTTTTACGATGTTCTCCTTCAGCTCATCCTACAAACACATAATATTGCAATGTAAAAGGCACGTGCCAAAATTTAAGCCCTAAGCTCTGGAGCGGCAGGTCACAATATCATCTGATGCTGATATTCTACTAAACTCAACTACGGAACCCTAATTATTATTTGAAACGTAATGACTTGTTAAACAATGCGCAATCTTGGTCAGTGATCTCGTTTCTAAAAAGCTTACATATGTAAACTTTGCCCTCTGATCACCTGGACCCATGCACGACTTTCACTGACCCTTATTGCTCGTGTAATAAAGTCGAAGATGATGATTACAGGCCTCAAGATAAAGTGGTCGTCGAAATTGTAGTACGTCAACACGAAGACGGCAGAACAGCAATAAGCAATGTTTGCTTGAGCGCTCTTTATTCAGATGAGTTCGTTACACACCGGCGGTTTGAATTATGGTCTAGACTCTACATGGCAATGTACCAGAAATATACCAAGTAAGATACAAGTTTCACAGAATAAAATTCAAAGATCTAGAAACACGACGATTAATTAAGGCCTGACGGATTAAGGCCTGATCTTATATAGATTATGAACGTTAACAAAAACTAAAGTTGCAAGAGAATACATTTAAAAGTTTGCAATCTCCACTTAAGCGTATGAGCACTTTACGAGCGCTCCAATTTACCGTATTAATTTCTAGTACTAGATCTGGTAACAACTAATGTTATAATACGTCTGATGAAATTGCAACATATATCATTAATTAATCTGATTGAGATGGATTGTTATAAAAAGCTCAAAAAACGCAGCGTTTCAACCGCCCGTTTGTTCGGTATAAAGCTCTACCGACCGAGGCTGTGTGAAAAACCAACAACCAACATCATAACGGCTAAATGGGTCAACGAGCGACTCTGTCAATTTACCGATATGCAATTTGCACTCGCCAAACACAGCTTTGGGTGAAATTCTGGAATTCAAATTCCAAAGAAATTCAGATTAGCTGTTCGATACCGTTGTTTCTGGACGAGTACGTCTACAATTGGTATGAAAGTTGGTAACCAAATCAAGCCTGTTCGGGATAGATGGCGATAAAAACTGTAGAACATACGCAAGAAAATAGAAACAACTATAACGATATTCTATGACCTTCACAACCGGAACAGCAAGGTAAGTTTAAGAAACATACAAATAGAAAATCAATTAGTCTTTACCATTACCCAAAAAAAGATAAATTATTATAATTTTATTTAACCCCTTCGTTCATGACTGTAAAAACGTGGCGACCTTATATATTTTTCATTTAATTTCAAAGTTATTTAAACACCATACTCATCGTACATTGATACGTGATATTATTTACAGCACAGATAATAATCCATTCATATAACAACAAGGTCATTGCAGATAAGAATCAGAAAAGGTAATTAGAATCATGTTTTAACACGATACACGAGTCATTTATACTTGAAACATTTGATTCGAAACGATACTTATTAAAGCGATTGAATAAAAACGCTCTGTAATGTGTCAAATTGTATTGAAACGGGTGAAACTGAATGATACAGTTCATTGCGGAAAAGTAAAAACATTCTCAAGCTTGATACGATTCCGTATATAGTTTTTGTTGGAATAACAGTATATAAGGTAACTACCTATATACTTTTTATGCACGTTGTAACGGTCATCATCATTATCATTGTCAACACTCTATGTCATGTCATTATTTAACGTGGTTCTCTTACAGAATGAGAAGGGTTATATGCGAAGGGAAGGATATACCTATATAGTGTACCCTGCCAGTCAACACAAGACTAGCTTTTCGATTTCCGGCACAAAATTAGAAAGTTGAACTGGAAAGCTTTGTCTACTCATCGCGACACTTCAGACCTTAAGAACGAAGATCTTTAACAAGTTCGTTTTAGCAAACATGACCTAATCAAGTAATGGACACTAATAATGGTGTTAACTTCTTGATTAAAGATCGCAATTATGATAAAAGTGTAGAAATAAAAGGTCAATGAAGTATATCTAACATAAGGGTTAAAGTCCTGAGACCCGGGGAGCTACCAAATTAAAATGTTAGAAGTTTAAAAATATTTACCATATTTAAAGTAACGTAGTATTGATATCAATCAAACCAACGCAGAATAACCAATGGAACGTGAATGAAATTAGATTTAGGCTTTTCTTGAGACCTGATTTAACTTGTCTTAAAATCTAACAGGCCACATTCCTATTCGTTATTCCAAAAATATCTTAGTTTCTGCAACTAATTGAAGCACTTAGCACTATTTTGTTTTAAGTATAAACACCTATGTTTCCATTATCTGTTATGATAAATAAGTTTTTTGTTGAGATTACAATTGTTTTTTTTTTTTAATTCTGAGGACATTTTAAAAATACTCCTCTTTTCATAAAACATTGGAAACTTTTCTTTAAAATAGTAAGTTTCATTAAAATATTCTTGGAAAAGGTCCTTGGTTAATTATATTTAGTACAAAGGATCCTAAAAGCATTGAGACCACCAACATTCAGCAAGTAATGTCATGATGTGAGTTAATTTTTTAATACACTCTACGGTTTTTATCTTATAAAGTGGTAATTGAATTACTAATATTATATATATAAGAACACAACCTATTACATTGTATTTATCGACAGACTTCACACGCATTAGAGGACATTATAAAGAAAAACCTTATTCTAAAAGATTTATGAAGAAGATATAATAAATATATAATGTTTCTGAAACATTTAAAAATAAAAAAAACAAACCACCAATGAGTTTTAAATCGCTGTTAAATGAGCATAACAAGTTGCACCGGAATATCATTACACCCTTGCATTATTAAAACCGATTTTGGTATCGATATTTTCACTCGGACGTGTCGGTCGATTTTTCTTTTACCAGCGATACTTGGTTACAATTACCGGTCATTTATCACTGAGTGCACCAATCGAGCATCCAATTTCACACTACCGGTACGAACTTTGGAATTTACGATCCAAATTTACCGGTTAAATCAATGTTCGATAAATATGGTGAGTTCGATGTTACACACACAAAATGAATTCCGTACATATATACCTGAAATACAGGCCTTGTGCCCAGTACGGAGCTCTTGCACTGGCATTTGCATACGTGTTTGTTATGAATAAATTTTTTCGTTTTTCATATATGCGGATAGAAATGCTTAATAACACTACAATTTCTCTGAGTTAAAGGTATGAAGAATTATTGGTGTAAAATAACAATTTTGTAGGTTTACACGAAGTGGTTAAGATATATTTAGAAAATAGTAACCTGTTTATTTACGCACACGTCATGTAATGTCTATTATCCAGTAGTGGACATAGAGATAGACAATAAATGGTCAACTATCGTAGACGAGCGAGAAATAGAGGAAGAAGAGTTGTATTGCTAATACTATTTATATTATAATCAATAACCCTTATTAGTCGACTATAAACTTACTGTTTTATAAGATTGTCTAGTATTTTAACATAAGTAATATAATTAATGATTAATCCTTAATAAGATTTTTCCGCGCACGGTGCTGTTAAATACGAAGTACAGAAATAGCCCTATAACTATTACATCATAATGCCAGGTCTTTTACGGGATAAGCACAGAACACTGAATGACAAATATTCATGTTCCTAGAGACCACACGTACTTTTTTAACACATCACGTAGATAAATAGTTATAGGAATAATAAACAGATGCTGGTGTTATTTGAAATAAAATAGATCAAGCAACAATTTATTATAAATAAAAATTAATATTTTAAACTTAGCAATAAACTGAATTTTATAACACTACCATCCTGAACCCGTCTCTGTTCCCGTCACCACACGAACTCTATACATATACAATTCTTTCATTCATATATATTTCTCATACATCCGATTTTAAGGACGTCAAAATTATCACTATTTAAATGCCCTCTTCGGTTATCAAAAAAGTATTAAACTTTTTCTTCGGAAATTAAAACAGTACCTAGCTTTTTAGTTCCATAACAAAATCATGATTGAATAATGTATACATATCAGTGCAATATTACTGAATATGTAGAAAACCTACATTTCACGTGACCCTTCGTTGAATTTACATATCTGTTTACCTCAATAAGCACAAAAATTTATGTGTTATCCATAAAGCTAGGATGGCTCGGCATGAAGACCATTGCTACGAGAAAATACGAGGATCTTAAAAGAAACGGAGGGAACGGGATTATTAATACCACGAACTTATATTGAGAAGCGCTAATTGTAAGTACGGATATACAGGTGGTTTAAAAATTAAAATAAATGTGAAAGTATAATGTATAGTTAACTCTTATATTTTCATAAGGTATTTCCAAATTACATAATAATATTACATTTTTTACGAAATACAAATCACGAAATCTATACGTGTTTACGTTTATTAATTCCGTACGCATTTCTAATTCAGGACCACCTATTTCTAATGATGTCACTAAGATAAGACTAGTGTTATAAAGAAACCTGTATAATTGTTATTTTTGATATCGTTAATGATAATATGGTTTAGATTACTATCATACACATTTAAAACAGATAACAATTTATGTGGACATTGTCGATATAAAACTTTATTCTTAAATATTTATATCAGCCTGTATATCTCAATTTTTAAACGGAGTTACACGATTTGCGTTCATAACGCGCATAATTTACGGGCCAGTTTCCATCCAATAACCGTACGCGTCAATGCGATTATCGCATCGTGTCTCAATTCCTATGCGAATGGGAATGATGATATTATTCCTATTGCTCGTAGCCACCCACGTTATTATGTGGTACAAAATCTAAGCGAGACGCCTTTGGAATATTCCGCGCGATTCATATAATTTGTAAGTCAGCTGACTCGTACTGGAAAAGCGTGTTGTTGGGAACTTGAAGAATTTCCCGATTATATACAACCGCTTGTACCCAGTGGAAAGACGCAAATGAGTAGCAGGTAAATCTTTTTTTCATGTGCTGATTCTAATGGTTTTTTAAGTTATACAAATAGTTTTCTATTATACATATATTGGCGTTCTCAACGCAATTTAAGTTATTCCTGTCTTGAAGAAATTGCTTAATAATAAAATACAGTAATAATTAATTTAAAATTTGATTCCAATTTTACAAATGGCGGAATGTAAAATGAATGGTAGTAAAACATAATGAAATATGAAATCGCCACGGCTCATAACTTAAAGCTCATCTTAAATTGGCCGACGACGTTAATTCCAAGTTAACATTCGCACCTATTTGTAGACAAGCGTAAAATGTTGACATCAGTCGGACCTCACGGTGTATGGGCGAATAGTGCCCAACGCTTATATGGAAAGGAGAGCTTTAAACGACTTTGTAAACAGATTCTGAGAACGTTCTCTACGGTACAGTTTATTGGTATAAACTCGCATTAAGTTGGGCAATGTAGAGTTCTTCGTGGCTATGTCCAGTCAGATTCAAAAGTATTTACCTAATGCACGGACAAGTACTGGATTAACGTTTAATATTTATCTAACTATAATCAACATCATGTTTATTCTATTTGTGTGTATTTAACAAGTCTGAATATATTTCAATTATTGTTATATTGAAAATATAATTCCATTTTTTTATTTAAATATATGGTTAAGCAATGGTAGATATTTACTGTTAGCATGTTCTCTCTGCTACTAAAGAGAGTAAACTACGTGTTTGGGCATTTTCCTTAAGGACCCTAAGGAATCTAACGGATTACATAAAGGGTACATTCATCATATGATGTGTAAAATGCACTTTTGTTCCATAAATACTTCTACTTCCTAGGCCACCATACACATTCCTCGTATCCTACCAAAGAAAAAAATGTTAATAAAATCAAATTAAAATACAGTTTAAACTAATCAACATTTTAAATCGTTTCTAAAAATACATTATAAGGAGTAAAACATAAAACACTTTACTACCATAATGATTTATTTTACGACTCTACGCGCATAGAGTCTACTTGTATTTGCTTAGAATACAAAACGGCTCACTAAACGATCTGCTCCACATCTGATTGCAGTATCTGACGTCACGTATATATAAATATGTTTTTACGGTCTCTACCTTTTATGAGTGTCGGCTATTACACATTGGGGTAACATGAATTGTTTCAAATATTAAAATAATATTTTTAGAATTTTTTTTTTTTTACACCGTCCAACAGAATTACCTATCTCATCACTCAGTCCCTAATACAACAGTACGAGTACAATACTGCAGCTTAGCAATAAATTAGAACACACTATTGGTAATTGATATAACTTTCTGCCATCGTTTAATTTCTTCAACAATGTTCACCTACCTTTTATAATATATGTACATTAATACATTTGACAGTCTTACTATTTCTTATTATTGACAGTCTTCAAATATTTTTTTTTATTTTGAAACTCATATACATATATCCTTAATTTTGAATGCAAAATATCACGCACTTTATTAATTACATGGTTAAATTTGTTATAGATACCAAATAAATATGTAGATAGAGTGTTTTATAGATAATTTTATAAGTTAATTTCATAGCCCTTCGTGTACGCTTCGGTGTGACAACGGTCACTTCATATTCACATCCATTTTAACTTTTTATATATAACAAGGTTGGCCGTTTTACGATCGACATATCCACTACATATAAATATTAGACAGGTCACGATCAGGTGGTCCCAGTGTTTAGTAATCAGTTTTGTAAGCTTGTGCTTGTGATGTTTTCAGAGAAGAAGATCATTTAATTTTTACTGCTCTGCTGGTTCAGTAGTCAGTAAGCCTAACCATGGGGTTAATTGCGATCTATCGTCAATATTTGTGTCATGAACACAGGGTTTAGTTCCATTACCGGGTTAAGAAAAAATTATATAATTAGGCTACAATGGACGGTCTTAACACCTAATGGCATTCCCTACTAGTCACCCCATACATTATGTCTTCCCTGGTATAGGGTATGAAGAGGCGCCACGCTAGGAAATCTCCGGTGCGTTTGTACGGAGTCTGTTAGTACAGAGGAAGGAAACCGAGAGGGTTTTAGTGCGATACAAATCCCACGTAACCAGGTACCTCTACCAGGATACCGGATACCTTTTGAAGGTTTCGGCCACAACTGGCACAAAAAAGCCACTGAATATTATTTAGTGTTACCCATAATTATATCTAACTAATTGCAGTTATTACAACTTACTAATTACAATTATTACCAATTACAATTATTATAAAATTATAGCAAAACTTAATTATACTATACTAAGAGCTTACAAATGTTCAATACTTGTTTTTTTACGAGCAAATAATATGTTACTCGTAGGTCTATTTAATATTTAACAACGATACGGTTCTTTGACCGTATTTAGGCGCCCAAAATCATACATCCTACTAAATGCAGCTATCATAATTACGTGATATTTTAACAAATTTAGTTACTGAATCTGATACTGTTAATTAAGTCTTAATAATGAATTGTCAATAAAACTCATTAATAGTCAATTTAATTTTTTTAACTTACTATAATTATGACTATAAAATATACGTTTAACTGAAACTAACGTAACTTGCATTTAGTATTATGAATATTTTTATTGACCCTAAATAACGAAATTTCAGAGCAACTTTCAAATCAACATCAGTTTGTAAATGTAGAGTTTTGTTTTGAGTTATTTAACACATAATGTATAATACAAACAAATCGTGGAGTCTCTTTGAAAACATGAAGTAAAAAGTAGAGTCCGCAATTCTCATTTTATGACGTGTACATAATCGCAATGGGTATCATATCCTAAAGGTATTAAAAGACCGCGATAATAAATAAGAAGAATACCGCAAGCGGAAATAAAGCTCAGTTCGTTCCAAATTTAATCAGTAGCGTTCCCAAGCTTACACTGTGCGTGTCAAATTGTATCATTTATCAAAACCGACTCCTGGTCTAAACCACACACGATCTCACCACTTTCTTTCACGGCTTTGCGGAACCTTATCAC